>OX638298.1:60211586-60322690 GCA_951812265.1 Taphrorychus bicolor | reverse complement strand
AAGGAGTATACCGATTGGAATGAGTCCAACTGTTTTTTAATCTTAAGTTACAGCCGGTCAAATTTGAAAATTCAGAAAAAAAGACACACTAGTAGTTAAACAAAGCGGGTATCGGGCCACTTTAAGTAGGCTAGAAACCTCCATGGGCTTCATAGGGAGCGTCACACGAGGTCGCTGGAAGCTGGCCTTAAAAATCGAGGAGTATACCGATTGGAATGAGTCCAACTGTTTTTTAATCCTAAGTTACAGGCGGTCAAATTTGAAAATTCAGAAAAAAGACATACTAGTAGTTAAACAAAGCAGGCATCGGGCCACTTTAAGTGGGCTAGAAACATCCATGGGCTTAAGTAGGAGCGTCACACGAGGTCGCTGGAAGCTGGCCTTGAAAATCAAGGAGTATACTGATTGGAATGAGTCCAACTGTTTTTTAATCTTAAGTTACAGGCGGTCAAATTTGAAAATTCAGAAAAAAAAACATACTAGTAGTTAAACAAAGCGGGTATCGGGCCACTTTAAGTGGGCTAGAAACATCCATGGGCTTCATAGGGAGCGTCACACGAGGTCGTTGGAAGCTGGCCTTGAAAATCAAGGAGTATACCGATTGGAATGAGTCCAACTGCTTTTTAATCTTAAGTTACGGGCGGTCAAATTTGAAATTTCAGAAGAAAGACATATTAGTAGTTAATCAAAGCGGGTATCGGGCCACTTTAAGTGTGCTAGAAACATCCATGGGCTTCATAGGGAGCGTCACACGAGGTCGCTGGAAGCTGGCCTTGAAAATCAAGGAGTATACCGATTGGAATGAGTCCAACTGTTTTTTAATCTTAAGTTACAGGCGGTCAAATTTGAAAATTCAGAAAAAAAGACACACTAGTAGTTAAACAAAGCGGGTATCGGGCCACTTTAAGTAGGCTAGAAACCTCCATGGGCTTCATAGGGAGCGTCACACGAGGTCGCTGGAAGCTGGTCTTGAAAATCGAGGAGTATACCGATTGGAATGAGTCCAACTGTTTTTTAATCTTAAGTTGCAGGCGGTCAAATTTGAAAATTCAGAAAAAAAGACACACTAGTAGTTAAACAAAGCGGGTATCGGGCCACTTTAAGTAGGCTAGAAACCTCCATGGGCTTCATAGGGAGCGTCACACGAGGTCGCTGGAAGCTGGTCTTGAAAATCGAGGAGTATACCGATTGGAATGAGTCCAACTGTTTTTTAATCTTAAGTTGCAGGCGGTCAAATTTGAAAATTCAGAAAAAAGACATACTAGTAGTTAAACAAAGCAGGCATCGGGCTACTTTAAGTGGGCTAGAAACATCCATGGGCTTCATAGGGAGCGTCACACGAGGTCGCTAAAAGCTGGCCTTCAAAATCGAGGAGTATACCGATTGGAATGTGTCCAACTGTTTTTTAATCTTGTTAATGCCCTCTTTCACCTCCCACCACTTGGAGTTTCTTAGATGCAATATTTTCGGAGATAGACCCTTTCGGTTGTCTTTTCAGACACTTTTAGAACCGAGTTTTTTGCCATAAAAAAAAACATTTTTAAGGTTTAATTTTGTTCGAATTAAGTTTGTTACATTTTTAAGGGATTCCAAATGCGCCATTCCAATCATACACGGCAAAAAGAAATTTCCGGCAATTCCTTGAAATTAACCAAAGTTTGGTATTACGTCTTTTTCTCAATTTTCAAATTTACCGCTTGTAACTTTAGGTCTATTAGACCGATTAGAGCGAATCCAACTGTTTTTTTAATTTTGTTGTTGCCTTCCTTCACCTCCCACTAATAAAAGTCCCGTAGGTGCAATATTTTCGGAGTTACACTCCGAAATGTGGTCACACGAAAGTTACACTGTGGTCTTTTTTTAGAATCGAGTTTTTTTCTACAAAAAAAACAATTTAGGGGTTAATTTTATTCCAATTAGTTTTTTTTCAAACAAATACAGCAAACAAAATTTCCGTTATTTTCTTGAAATAGTCTAAAGGAGGGATATTCCGTCTTTTTCTTAAATTTTGACTTTGACCACCTGTAACTTTAGAACGAGTGGACCGATTGATGTGAATCTAACTGTTTTTTATTCTTGTTCGTATGTTCTTTCACGACACCACCATTTATTGTGGAACTAAATTCACTCGAATTTACTGAGTTAAATGTGTTACGTTCTTAGGAGTTTGTCGTCGTCCTATTCCGATTAAAAAGAGCATAAAAATTTGTTAGTTTTTTTTAATTGTACAAAAAGGTCAAATTTTATATTGTTATCCAAACATTCCATAAGGACATCACAACGTTGTATTTTGGTCCAAGCCTGGACTCTTTTCGACGTTTTGAAACGTAATTACTTTTACCTATTGACTCTTTACCAACCAAAGGAACAGTTCGTTTCTTGTGGGTTTAAAACAAACACAAAATCTTAATTAAGCTGCCTTCTTAAGCGTATAGGTTTTGTGTGTTTGTACTTTTCACAAAATCTTACAATTAAAGTTGGTTTTAAAAAAAGTGTTTATAATTACTTTGCTGCATTAACAACAAAGTTTTCAGTTACTAGAATCGACCAAAAGCTTTTAACTAAGTTACCTCATTACTAAAATTGTCGATGTGAAACAATTGTTTACAGCGAACTTTTTCTATTGAATAAAACTCGCAAATTACATTTAACTTGCAAAACGTTTCGCCAATCATTCGGCACGGGAATCCTTTCAATTTTCCGCCCTGTTATCCTATTCACAATTAACACAGAATGAGACGGCGTATGCAATTGAAAGCTAATTTTCAAATTTGCCTCTCCTAGATCTCGAGAACAGTCAAGTTCTTTGCGACTTCCTCTAGAGCCTCTAATCAGATTTTCGCAATGTCTTAACGGGGAGTATTTTCGTAAGTTCTAAACTTCCGAGAAACGCGATGGTCTCTTTAATTAAAATAAACGAATCTCAGTGGGGTCTTTCGTTTAGTAAGTTTTCGTTAGTTTAAGTTGCATAATTTATGGAGTAAAAATAGTTAAAATTGCATATTTTGAGGTTGACCTCGGACTTACCTTAGAGGTCTTTTGACATTGTAAAAGCAGATGTAAAAGGACTATATTCACCATTTTGAGAAGTTGATGCTTTTTGTCAAACTTAGTATAAAAATTCCATGTGAACACCAAGGCGAGCTATTTCGACAAGTTTATTTGGTTGTCGTTATGATCTCGATCCGTTTTCATGAAGAAAAACCTCAATTTGATCTCAACATGTTCCACAGCGTATCGACCTTGAACTCAAATCGGATTGATTTCGCGGCTTTCAAGAAGTATCCAATATCAAAAGTGAATTCCGATTGATTTCAAAACTTCAAGAAAATGTAGTTTTGGTAATTCCAACCGTCTCTTTGAGTCTACGATGTAAAAGAAGATTTCTTGATGAAAATCCTAGAAACTACAAAAAAATAGTTCTTCGAGAATAACATTTTTTCTTTGTTTATTTGTAGTAACTATTATGCAAAATTTGAATTTTGCCGCCAGTATTATTTGTTCATAATGCGCCATCTGTTAGCTAATGGCCGCACAGTTTTAGATAAAAGGTGTCTCTCGTACCGACGAGACTGACAGGAGTAACACATTACGATTACGTATTACGATTTTGTCTAACAGTAATTATATCTTACCAATAATTAGGAGTCATCTTGGAAGTAAAGGAGTAAAACTAATTGAGACTGTAGTTATGTGGTAACCAGACATTTACCCCTTTTATTAATCAAATATTAATCAAAATTAACGTATTTCTAGCCACCCCTTAAAGTTATTTAGCCCTTACGATTGACGGAATTAATGTGAATTAGCCTTCATATGTGGCGACGAAACGTCATGCGTCAAATAAAACTAGACGGCAGTGTTGCCAATTCGAGCGAAAACGCACCATTTCAGAGCATTTCAGCAATGTCAAATGATAACATTGACGTTTGACGTTCTTTAGTGCTATGATAATGTAAAGTGAAGACCAATGACCTATAAAATACGGACAGATCAAACCAATACCGATATTCCTCTAAAAATGGTCCCCGTTTTTTGGCTGAAAATCCATTATTTTTAAAGTTTCCACGACGTAATTTTATCGTTACAGTATTTACATCAATTGATGAATCACGATTTCTAATTATTTGATGTAAGATGTCAGTGTCAGATGTCCCTTCTGTGGCATTATTCTATAGGAAAGAGTGAAAGAGAAAGTGAGAATTGCTGGCCAATGGAATTCGTCAACAGAATTTTTTGACCAATCAAGGTTGTCAAAATTCTCACTTTCACTTTCACTCTTTCCTATAGAATAATGTCCCTGGCGGATATCGCCGCCATTTTTTTGGTGTCCACTTTAATTTTTCGAGGATTTTCTGTATTTAGAGTAATGCAAACGAAGAGCCAACAATGTCAAATGATAACATTGACGTTTGACGTTTTTTTGTGCTCTGATAATGTAAAGTGAAGACCAATGACCTATAAAATACGGACAGATCAAACTAATACCGATATTCCCCTAAAAGTGGTTCCGCTTTTTGGCCGAAGGTCCATTATTTTTAAAGTACCCGTACGACGTAATTTTATCGTTACAGTAGGTACATCAATTGATGAATCACGATTTCTAATTATTTGACGTAAGATGTCAGGTGACGTCACTTCTGGCGGATATCTCCGCCATTTTTTAGGTGTCCCCTTTGAACTCGATAGAGTAACTATCTAACAGGGGAGGAAAACAAAAGTTCAGATTTTGTCACGGGACGAAACCAGATCTTGGCTACGCCGTTCTGATTGGCACAAATTCGAGTTACTTAATATAGAGTTTTTATATTTCATATTTTCATTTATACTTAAAATAGTGTTTTTTCCACTTATAACTATTATTTGTTTATTTCTTTTTTTTTACATATTTTTAGACTTATTGGGCTCGATAATTCTATTTTATTTCTTTTTTAGTGAGCCTATAAGTATTTACTATTCAAATTGTCTTTTTTTGTATTTTTTATTCCTTGTTTGTTGCGATATCTCTGTGTTTTTTTTAATAAAGTTTGTTTATATTTTTTAATTATAAAAAAGTTTTGTCTCTTATTTTTTGTATACTTTATTTCTCATTATTTTTTTTTCTTCGATATTTTTATGTTCCGCTTATTTAATTTGGTTTCATTTTGCAACTATTTATGTTTGTTGCTTTAATTTATTTTCCCGTCATGTTTTGTAGTGTCAGAGTTATTTTTTCTTAAATCATCTTTCTCACAGTTTTGCGCAATTGTCCATAAAAAAGACGTTTTCAAATTTCGAAAATTCCAACCGGTTTCGGAGATATTCGATATTTTTTTTAAAAAGGTTTTTATTTTTCTGGTCTTAACTTAAAGAGATAATTGAAAATAAATGACACAGAGCCACTTTTTGATCTATTCAACGTGTTACTTTCCTATTTAAAATCCGATTTTTCTTTTTTTGGAACCATTTTCAATTCTAAATTCTGATTCCAAATGCATACTGAACTGAAATGGAGAATTGAAAGAAAATTCAGAATACAATAAAAAAATCCTAGATTGTATTTAAAAAAATATAATTTAATGATGGGTAAAAAAGGAAAACGTCTGATTTTAAATATGAAAATACCACATTAAAGAGAGCAAAACAGATTATTTATTTTTAATTATCTCTTTAACGTTTTTTTTTCAATTTTCTTTAAAATTTTAAAGAGAGGTTGATGTAACATTGCAAGGGGGTTGATGTAGCATTTAAAAGTTCTATAAAAGTTACACACAGACAAAAAAAACTGTTCACTAATTTTAAGTTTAAAATGGAAAAATTCTGCATTATTTTTTAGTTTATTTTTTCGACAAAACTAGCGCCTATAAATTTTTAAAAGCAATTTCTACGTTTTTCATTTTTTTTACAATTTAATTGAACATTTTTTTTAGTTACAAATTTTATTTGTATCATTGAAAGTTGAAACAATGATCGAACAAGGGGGGTAAAAGTTCTATACAAATTTTTCAAAAATGTTTACTAAATTTGTACAATGTTATTGCACATTTCTTTTAGTTAAAAATACAAATATCTAAATTTTATTTTCACCATTGAAAGTTGAAAAAAAAGAACATTGAAAAGAACCATTGAGTGTTGAAAAAAAAAGTTGACTAATTTAACCAGACATCTACCTCTTTTATTAGTCAAATATTAAATAAAATTAACGAATTTCTAATCACCCCATAAGTTATTCAGCCATTACTATTGAGAGCGCTACTGTGAATTAGCCTTCATATGTGTCTACGAAACGTCATGCGTCAAATAAAACTAAACAGCAGTGTTGCCAATTCGAGCGAAAACGCTCCATTTCGGACAGGACTTCCAATGACCAAGAAGATACAGACAGATCAAACCAATACCGATATACCGCTAAAAATAATCCCGTTTTTTGTCCGAAAGCCCATTATTTTTAAAGTATCCACGACGTGATTTTATCGTTACAGTACATCAATTGATGAATCACGATTTCTAATTATTTGACGTAAAATGTCAGTGTTAGATGTCACTTCTGACAGATATCGCCGCCATCTTTTAGGTGTCCACTTTAATTTTTCGAGAATCTTCTGTATTTAGAGTAATGCGAACGAAGGACCAACAGTGTCAAATGACAACATTGACGGTTGTTCTTTAGTGCTCTGGTAATGTAAAGTGATGACCAATGTCCTAGAAAATACGGACAGATCAAACCAATACCGATATTCCCCTAAAATGGTCCCGTTTTTTGTCCGAAAGCCCTTTATTTTTAAAGTACCCACGACGTGATTTTATCGTTACAGTACCTACATCAATTGATGAATCACGATTTCTAATTATTTGACGTAAAATGTCAGTGTCAGATGTCCCTTCTGACGGATATCGCCGCCATTTTTTTGGTGTCCACTTTAGTTTTTCGAGGATCTTCTGTATTTAAAGTAATGCGAACGAAGGGCCAACAATCTCAAATGATAAATTTTAAATTGACGTTCTCTAGTGCTATGATAATGTAAAGTGAAGACCAATGACCTAGAAGGTACGGACAGATCAAACCAATACCGATATTCCTCTAAAAATTGTCCCCGTTTTTTTGGCCGAAAGTCCATTATTTTTAAAGTACCCACGACGTAATTTTATCGTTACAGTAGGTACATCAATTGATGAATCACGATTTCTAATTATTGACGTAAGATATCAGTGTGAGATATCCCTTCTGGCGGATATCGCCGCCATTTCTTTGGTGTCCACTTTAATTTTGCGAGGATCTTCTGTATTTAGAGTAATGCAAACGAAGGGCCAAGAGTGTCAAATGATAACATTGACGTTTGACATTCTGTAGTGCTATGGTAATTTAAAGTGAAGACCAATGACCTAGAAGATACGGACAGATCAAACCAATACCGATATTCCTCTAAAAGTGGTCCCCGTTTTTTGGCCGAAAGTTCATTATTTTTAAAGTACCCATGACGTAATTTTATCGTTACAGTACATCAATTGATGAATCACGAGTTCTTATTATTTGACGTAAGATGTCAGTGTTAGATATCCCTTCTGGCGGATATCGCCGCCATGTTTTAGGTGTCCACTTTGAACTCGATAGAGTAACTATCT
Source organism: Taphrorychus bicolor (assembly GCA_951812265.1). NCBI lineage: Eukaryota > Metazoa > Arthropoda > Insecta > Coleoptera > Curculionidae > Taphrorychus > Taphrorychus bicolor. The sequence continues at coordinate 60,315,088 of OX638298.1, read as the reverse complement.
GACAGGGGAGGAAAACAAAAGTTCGGATTTTGTGGCGAGACCAAACCAGATCTTGACTACGCCGTTCTGATTTGCGCGAATTCGCATTTTACGCTTTAAACTCCGTTTGTGTCATGAGAAAATCGCGTTTTGAACTCGATGTTTTATAAATGTTTTATAAAAGTTACACACAAACAAAAAATTTTTCACTAATTTTAAGTTTAAAATGGAAAAATTCTGTAAGTACCGAACTCTACTTAAATAAACGAATTTAAATTTTTGAGTTGGCAATACCGTACCGTTAAACAGCAGTTCCCGTCGCGAATCTTTAATGGTGTCGGTTTAGCCTCGACTCGGTTTTCAAAAAGGTATTTTGATTGGATTTTTATACCAAATTGAAGACACCGGACATCCATTCTTTAGAACAATGCATCATACATTGTACGAAAGCAAATTTAAGGGTGTATCAAAGTGCTTGTGTTTAAAATATTGCTATGAAATTGAGCGAAATTCTGACATCTCCTTCTAAATGGCTTCCAATGGCTGATAGAGGTGGGAGTGTGATAGAGATCAACTAAAATGGACCGAGGCGATCATACCAAGGTAATCTGCTTGATTTATTGTAAAAAAATTAGTTTATAAAAAATTCTTAGTTTGCTTAAGTGTAACTTAAAGTGTAACCTTCCTTAACTATCCAGCACGGATATAATATAATTACATAGCCCTTGTTAGGGCTTACAGTGCATTGCTTTGCTGCTTAGGGGCTTAATTGGTTACTATTTGTAGGGGTGTTAATTTGAAAACGTCATCTAGTTGGCTGTGAAAAGAAAATTATGAAAGAACTACAGTCTATTTACAGCCGAGTTCGGTAATCCATCGGAGCGCTCCGGACACAGACCATCTCCCAAAATCTTAGCAAGCTAGAGTGAGATAGACCGATATCCCAAGAGCTCGGGACGTAATTACCGAACTCAACTTACTTTGATTACTTCATCCTTTTCTGTCAAAATTTCATAGCCTTCTAGATGACTTATTTGTAATGAACACGGGGTATGTTTTACGTACAAATATGTTTTGTATGTATATAAAACGTTCTTCTTAACTCGATTGGGTTCTGTTAGGTAAGCTTTATGTCAAAATTAAAGAGTGGGGTAGTTGATAGCATTTTTTGACTGGCAGCCAAGCTGGCAGCACTAGTATGTATTGAAGGTATTTCTATCCTTTGTTAATTTAACGAAAGTATAAAGATGATAGTAGTATACAGTTCGTGAAAAAGGTTATAGGTGATACGGTGAATAATTAATACGGGGTGTTCATTATAAAACTTCATTTAGCAGGCTATGAAATTTTGACAGAAAAGGATGACATAATCAAAATAAATGGACTTTTGTTTCCCCATCCTTTTCTTTTGACATTTCACAGCTACTATGTACTACTTTAAAAATTAATTTTTATTATAATATTTCATTCTTCTTCCTTACTTGACCCTTTATTAACTTCTTATCTTCTCTAGAATAGAAATCTGTGTTCTTCTTTTACGTTTTTTGTGACTCCATGAAATGTCAACCGTTTGTTTTTTTTTATCAAATCCCTAGTGAAAATCTTTGCAATTAAGAAAATTTGATTGACACACAACATCTTCTTAGCCTGAGCTTTAAAGCTGAAAGTTTTATTAAATTTTTACCAACGTTAATTAGATGTTATAAAAGCCCAAAGCAAACTAATAAGACTTTGGTGGATTGTTTACCTTCTCGTAATGAGTAACTGATCTAAATATCTTAAAATTTCATTTATCCAACATCGCAGCATTGTATGCTTGTGGTTTTTAATCAACAGGATGCCAATTTGCAGTTGAATGAACTTCTAGCTTTTGTTATTAGCGTAATTAAGAGCCTGACATTCGCCGCCTAAGAACTTCATTAGCAAAGAGGTTGCCTGGGAAAATTAAACTTAAGCAAAAAGGCACTGCACTTTTTAAAAGAGAAAAGATTGTTTATTTTTTAGCTAGGGGTGTGACACAGGTAATTTTCGGTGTACGTACCTTTGATGAAAAAATTCTCAATTACAAAAAGTATCATTAAAATTATATAATTACTGCTCCAATTACCGTTGTTTTCTAAAATTATCTAAGCAGTACAGAAATTTTGGTAATTTCTAATTACCACTAAAATTTCAAAAATTACTTTCAAAATTAGAAAAATATGTCACATCCAAGAACGCTTGAAATTACTGAATAAATAAAATGTGACAACATTGCAAACATGCTTAGGCAACCTCGCAATTCTGTGATTAACATATGCCGACAAGCATACCATGGCACACCTCTCCATTTAGTGCGATAAATGGAATGGGTTGAGGGTATAAGTACAGGGTGGCCATCGAGAGATGACCCTCTACTTTACCTCGAAAACTATAAGTGCCATGAAAAAAATTCAAGTACAAAAATTTCTTAATTAGTAAAAATAGTTTTTAATTATTTTATTTTTATATAAGTATACAAATTGTCTCAATTTTGCGCATTTATTAATAACTTTCTTATTTAAAATTAGACATGACATTTTTTTTCACGAAATTATTTCATTCTTGAAATTCTCTCTATATATATATATATCGAAAGATTACATCAAGAAGAGGACCAAATTTGTCTTGTTGAGTCGTTCGACTCAATTGAGCAAATTGAGCAAAAAGTCGTAATACATCACTTTGGACATTTTCCAAAAAAATCTTTTTTTTTTTGCTGTTTTTGATCGGAATGACACGTTTGCAATTCTCTAAGAAGGTAACAAACTTAATTCGAATAAAATTGACCTCTAAAGAGGTTTTTTAAAAACGCTCCAAAAAAACGCGATTCTAAAAGTGCCTGAAAATCAAATGAAATTGAGAAAGAATAAATAAAAATTTTACCAACGACAATAAATCATATTTTACTAACAACGTCCAAAAATAAAAAAAAATAATGTTTTTCGAGAAAGTCAGCCCAAAAAATCATTCAAATTGACTCGAAGCGTGAAAAAATAAAAGTTTTAAGTTATTTGAAAAGCTCGAGTTCCGTGCTAATAGAGTCAAATAGCCAAACAGTGAGTTAAAGCGTCCAAATATGCAAATTAAATTTTTTTTAAAAAATCTAGGGTAGAATGAGGTCTAAAATTATTTAAAATTACCCACATCGTGTAAAAATGCAATTTTTCATGTTTTTAGAGAAATTCTATTTTTTAACGCAATCAGGTAATAGTATATTGTGCAACGTGTCGAAAATTGCACTTTTCACACGAGTGTGAAGGTTTGGACACGAGCCGTAGGCGAGTGATACAACGTCACAAGAGTGTGAAGAGTGATTTTCGTACGTATTGCACACTATACTTTTTCTACGACTGCGATTTTGCTTCATAAATGATCATTCGTATTATAAAATATACGCAAGACGGGTGCAAACCAATCAGAAGCGTGTGCAAAGTTTGCACACGCCCTTTGCACACGCTTCTGTGTGAGAGCGTGCGCAATGTGCCCCTTGCGCACGCTGTTTGCGATATGCGATTTTCAACGGTAGTTAGTAGTGCGCATTTGTTAATTTTCGAGGCAGTCGTAGAAAAAATTAGTTTAAATCTCCAAATTTGTTGATGGTATAATTAACTTTCGGACCAAATTAATGGAAATTTTTCTAAAAACGCTTCTACAAACTAAAAATTTTATGTTTTTCGAAGAAGTCAGCTAAAAGAAGCGTTAAAATTGAGTCAAAACGTGTAAAAATAAAAATTTGAAGTTTTTTGAAAAGCTCAGGAAACGTACTACTAGAACTAAATTGCTAAAAAATGAGATAAAGCGTCTCAAAATAAAAATTTGATTTTTTTTTTGAAAAATATAATTAGATCTAAAATTAATTCGAATTACCAACATTGTCTAAGAATGGAAATTTTTGTTTTTGAAAAAATTCGATTTTAGGACAAAGTTAGTCAAAATTAATTTGAATAGGCATTCAATTTGTTTTTGGTGGTAAAATTTATTTTTGGAGTAAAATAAACTTTAAATTTACTAAACCTGCAAAAACAAAAAAAAAATTGTTTTTCGAGGAAGTCAGCCCAACAAATCATTCAAATTGACCCAAAGCGTGTAAAAATAAACAATTTAAGAGTTAAGTGCTAATAGAGTCAAATAGCCAAACAGTGAGTTTAAAACGTCTAAAAATGCAAATTAAAAATTTTTGAAGTAATGCAGGTTTGAATTAATTCTGAAATTATTTAAAAATTACACACATCGTATACAAATGCAATTTGTGATGTTTTTAGAGAAAGTCTATTTTTGAACGCAATCAGGTAAAATTAGTTTAAATCTTCAAATTTGTGGTTGGTGGTAAAATTAATTTTGGGACAAAAATAAATGAAACTTTACTAAAGACGTCCCAAACCGAAAATTTAATATTTTTCGAGGAAGTCAGTCCAAAAACCGTTAAAATTAAGTCAAAGCGTGTAAAAACAAAATTGTTTGTTTTTCGAAAAACTCAGAATTTGTACTAATAGAACCAAATTGCTAAAAAATTAGTTAAATCGTATAAAAATGCCAGTTTGAATTTTTTTGAGAAATATAATTAAATCTAAAATTAATTAAAATTACCAATATTGTCACTTTGGACACTTTTATGTCTTTGGAGGAATTCTTCAAATTTGTTGTTGGTGATAAAATTAATTTTTAGACGGAACTATGTAAAATTTTAGTAAAGACGTGCCAAACTGAAAGTTTAGTGTTTTTCGAGGAAGTCAAGCAAAATATTGTTAAAATTGAGTCAAAGCGTGTTAAAATAAAATTTTTTGTTTTTTGAAAAACTGATAATACTTATTACTAGAACAAAATTGCTACAAAAATTAGTTAAAGCGTCTAAAAATGCAAATTTAAATTGTTTTGAAAAATATAGTTAGATCTAAAATTAATTAAAATTACCTACATCGCCTAAGAATGGAAATTTTTATGTCAAAGTGTGTAAAAATAAAATTTGCAGTTTTTTGAAAAACTCATGATATGTCCTAATAGAAGCAAATTGCTAAAAATATGAGTCAAAGCGTTTAAAAATGCAAATTTGAAATTTTTTGATGAATATAATTCTATTTAAAATTAACTAAAATTACCAACATGGTCTAAGAATGGAAATTATTATGTTTTTGGAGACATTCTTCAAATTTGTTGTTGGTGGTAAAATTAATTTTTAGGGTAGATATAGATTTAAAATTATTTCTGAAATTACTCACGTCGTGTAAAGATGCAATTTTTGATGTTTTTAGAGAAATCTGATTTTAGAGCTCAATCAGGTAAAATTTGTTTAAATCTTCAAATTTGTTGTTGGTAGTAAAATTAATTTTTGTTCGAAAATAAGTGAAATTTTACGAAAGACGTTCCAAACTGAAAATTTAATATTTTTCGAGCAAGACAGCTCAAAAAATCGTTGAAATTGAGTCAAAGCGTGTAAAAATAAAATGTGAAGTTTTTTGACAAACTCAAGATACATACTCATAGAAGCAAATTGCTGAAAAGTTAGTTAAACTGTCTAAAAATGTAAATTTGAAATTTTTGGAGAAATATAATAAGATCTAAAATTACAATGGAACTGCAGATAGCGGGTGTAGGACAATTAAACAGCTACTTCACAGTTGCGAATGCGCCAACGTTTCGATCTTTATTTAGATCTTCTTCAGGGCCTTCTATTCAACAAGGCGGCCAGCTTAGCTTCGAGATTTGTCCATGCCTTAAGTACTCGTAGAGTTCGTTCACCGTATGCTTGTAGGATGTGTCGAAAAAATCCCCTATTTTGCGACATAATATGTGTGTTTTGTGTCCTTTTCAATACAATGGAACTGCAGATAGCGGGTGTACAAGCATACGGCGAAAAAGACACATCCTACAAGCATACGGTGAACGAACTCTACGAGTACTTAAGGCATGGACAAATCTCGAAGCTAAGCTGGCCGCCTTGTTGAATAGAAAGCCCTGAAGAAGATCTAAATAAAGATCGAAACGTTGGCGCATTCGCAACTGTGAAGTAGCTGTTTAATTGTCCTACACCCGCTATCTGCAGTTCCATTGTATTGAAAAGGACACAAAGCATACATATTATCTAAAATTATTTAATTAAAATTAGCAACATCGTCTAATATTAAAGCTATATTAGATATACTAATCTAATATTAATAATATTAAAGCTTCTTGTTAATTTAAGAGGTTTGGAAAAAATAGGTAATTATTCTTAAAAGAGGTGGTTTTGGAAAATCCCTTCCAACTTTTTCCTAGCCCTTTAATAAAAATTTCTAAAAATTACTTCTTAGATATGACTTCAATGTACACACTTCAGGTACGGGGTTATTCATTAGAAAACATCATTCACGCAGGTTGTGAATTTTGGTTGTAAATGGCTGTAAATGCCCATCTGTAAATGGACTTTCGTTCTTTCATCCTTTTCTTTTGACATTTCACAGCCAACTAAATGACGTTTTCAAATGAACACCCCCTATATTAACGCATCTAAGAAATGGTATAACAGTGACCGCAAAAAGTTTCTGCAATCCCGTATATTATAAAACCAGGCATAACTTTAGGAAAGTAAATCTCACAAGACATACATACAGGGGTGTTCATTATAAAACTTCATCTAGCAGGCTATGAAATTTTGACAGAAAAGGATGACATAATCTACGTAAATGGACTTTTTTTTGCCAGTTTGCCGGTTTCTCCATCCTTTTCTTTTGACATTTCACAGCCAACTAGATGAAGTGTTATAATGAACACCTCGTATAGAAAAGTTTAACTTTTATAATTCTTGAAACGTACTTCTGCCATTTTGAAGATATTAAAATCATGATGGCAGTTTATATTTCAGTGATATTTTCATGTTTTTTTTTTATTTTAGGATATAATTGAATATTGTTATCAACTAAAAAAAAATCGTGCCAAGAGCTAAGTGCGTTACAATATATATTGATAAGAGAGAGCGCACAAACGTTGTGAACTGGCTTCGACAGGTTGCAGTGAGTAACATGGAATTTTATTTTAGAACGCAATCAGGTAAAATTAGTTTAAATCTACAAATTTGTTGTTGATAACATTAATTTTTGGACGAAAATAAGTGAAATTTTACTAAAGACGTCCCAAACTGAAAATTTAATGTTTTTCGAGTAAGTCAGCCAAAACATTGTTAAGATTGAGTCAAAACATGTAAAAATAAAATTTGGAGTTTTTCGAAAAACTGAGGATACGTATTAATAAAAGCAGATTGCTAAAAAATGTGGTAAAGCGTTTAAAAAGGCAAATTTCAAATTTTTTGAGAAATATAATTAGATCTAACATTAATTAAAAATACCAACATCGTTTAAGAATGGATTTTTTTTTGTTTTTGGAGAAATTTCTCGGCTTGGCACTATCGCCCAATCGCCCAATATAAATATTGTTATTCGCAAATTTTGTACCTTATGCAGCGGACGTGTAGTTTGTCGAGCCTAAGATACCAGGGTCACCAAACAATCAAATGGAGTTTGCTATTTTAACCATCTTGAATAGATTTTTAACTGACTACCCTCTTTAAGTAAGAATAGGTAAGTTCTTTTTTTCTGTAATGTACGCCTCAATTTTACTGGTTACTTGGTACTGTCGGTAATTGTCAAATGTTAATTCTTGTAGTTGTTTTACATGTTGCCTCTATATTTATTTTTTTTTTTATTTTTTAAATTTTTTTAATTTTTAAAATTTTATAGATGTAATAGTTCTATAATATTTTACGTTCCATAATTTAACAAATATTATTTACAATTTTATGTTGGGCCCAGGGATTTGTTACCATTTGATTTATTGGGTTTTAGCCCTGATGAAGACTAAATAAATAGTCGAAACGTCGGCCATTTTCGACTAAAGAAGAGGTGCATTATTTGTCCCAATCCTGCTAACTTCACCAACAACTTACAACTTAAGGACGCTAATTACAACAATGAATTATTCTTTTTAAAAATATTTATTATGCCCTAAAGGCGGCTAAAATACAACTGAACTGTTTTACAGCTTGAACAATACATTTATACGAAGAGTTCCTGTGGGAAATGCAACGTTGTTGTTTATAATAATGAGACTGAAGTCTCAGCATTTAATTATGGTTAACTTTCATTTACCTTGGATATAACTCTGCAGTTCTTTTTCCTCGAGTTTTTCCTATTGCTTCTTTATAAATATATACTGTTATTGCGATTGACTGTAGACGGTAAGTAATAATAAAATCATTACATATAAAAGGAGTACAAAAACTGCACATTATGGTTTTATTTTAATGGAACCCACCATACTATACTATTACAAATTTTAAATTGTAGGTATTGTCAACAGTTTTCAAAAAGTTGAATTATTTGGTTTTTCATTTTCCACTAGGTACCTACGTATTTTATTTCTGATGGTTATGAATGTACTGGGTGTTCTACTAAAATATGTTTAATTTTAATTCAATAAATCGCATATGAGGTAGCTTTCTCAAAAGAACAATATACAATGTGGTCAAAATTGGACTGTTTTGTTAGGAAAGTCTCAGTTCCTAAATAGATAGAGAGAAACTGACGTACATTTGTCATGGGGTCAATTTTTAAGAAACCTTGATTTACAAAAACGGCATTTTGATATCTATCCTAGTTTCGGAGCTAACAAACATTCTTCCAAACGGGAATTTCTTAAAAATGATTGTAAATCTCTTACTGTTCAAATCACGATTTTATGCTGACTAATATCGTTTTTTTTTTGCAACAGAAGGCCATGAAACTTTTCCTTATTTTTCCTGTATAATATAGATGGCAAATGTATTTTCTCGATATCACATCAACATGATGGTTTTAGAACTTGGGGCTAGAATTATCAAATTTTTGAAAGCTGTAATAGCATTCAATGATGTAAGTTTTTAACAATGGTTTTACCCAGTTTTATGTAAGGTTCCACCATGACGCCTGAAAAAAACCATTAGAGTTGACTTCTACAATTTCAGTTTAAACTTCAGTTTGAAGTTTAACGAATGATTTTTACAGATAAATAACGCAATATACGTAAAATCCGGAGTTTAAACTGAGTGACCCTAAAGCATCGTTAGCTTGAAAGTTTAGCATTGCCGACTTTAAAGCTGGATTTATACTACTAATTAAATAAAATAAGAAAAAAGATTAAATTAATTACTCCTATACAGGTTTTAAAAACCCCTAAGACCTATGTGGCGTGTATAGAGCAAAATAAAATAAAAATTAATTTCAAAGTTAACGTAGTTGAAATCGTCCATTATTTACTTTAGCTTAGTTTTTTTACTTTATTTTGTAAATTGTAATTGTATAAACCTAGCTACGATTTAAAAAGATGTTTTGCTCAATTCGGAAAGATTGTAGGCAAGATAAGAATTGCGTAACCTTTACTAAAGTTGCTAGAATTTTTGGGGTAAGTAAGAAGGTTTTAATACTTTTTCATTTGGAAGGAATTTGAATTTGAATCATACGAAGGCGTAGAATAACCAACAAGATTTTTTTTTTAATTTCGATTTTAAACTCGCAATTTAGTGAAATTCATTGTTTAAAGACCGAATTTAGTTGAATTCAGAGTTTAAAGTCAGAATTTAGTTAAACTCCGAATTAAGTAAACTTTAGAGTTTTAAGTCGAAATAGATGTTTTTTGTTTTTAGATGTAAATTTGTGATTTTTTAGGTATCATAACTTTTACTTTTATAAGACTTCCAAATACCAACATAAAAGTATTTCAAATATCCAAAAGTATTTCAAATACCGGTATTTGTAAAAAAAATCAAATCCAATATCTGAGTGCTTGAAATTTGAAATATTTTTATAGTGGGGTAATATTTGGTATTTGAATATAGAAATACTTTTTCGGTATTTGGTATTTGAAATTTGAAATACTTTTACCGAGTATTTTGCGCAGCTCTGTTTTCGAGGAGGTCAGCCCAACAAATCATTCAAATTGACTCGAAGCGTGTAAAAATAAACATTTTAAGTTATTTTAAAAGCTCGAGTTACGTGCTAAGAGTCAAATAGCCAAACAGTGAGTTAAAACGTCTAAAAATGCAAACTAAACATTTTTTAAATAATCCAGAGTTGAATTAATTCTGAAATTATTTAAAAATTACATACATCGTATAAAAATGCAATTTGTGATGTTTTTAGAGAAATTATATTTTTGAACGCGATCAGGTAAAATTAGTTTAAATCTTCAAATTTGTTGTTTGTGGTTAAATTAATTTTTGGACGAGAATAAATGAAATTTTACTAAAGACTAAAAAATTAGTTAAAGCGTCTAAAAACGCAAGTTTCGAAATTTTTTGAAATAGGCAGTATGAAATTAGATCCAAAATTAATTAAAATTGCTAACATTGTCTATGGAATGGAAACTTTTTATGTTTTTGGAGAAATTCTATTTTAGGACTAAATCAGGCAAAATTTATTTAAATCCTCTAGTTTGCTGTTTTTGATAAAATTAATTTTGGGACCAAAATAAGTGAAAATTCACTAAAAGCGACCGAAAATTAAAAGTTATGTATTTTTGAGGAAGTAGATACAAAAAATCGTTAAAATTGATGTGAAGTGTGTAAAAATAAAAATTTTATTTATTTGAAAACTTCGAGTTACGTGCTCAGTCAAATAGCTAAAAAGTGAGTTAAAGCGTCTAAAAATGCAAACTAAAAATTTGTGAAAAAATGCAGGATAGAATTAGGTTTAAAATTATTTAAAAATTACCCACTCCGAATTAAAATGAATTACCAATACTACTTCCAAAATAAAAAAAATTACCATAAAATTTAAAAGTGAATTATTAAATAGGTATATTAAATAAAATTTTGAGAATGTAGAAGTTATTTTAAATATAAATTATTTAAATATAAGTATATATTATTTAAGAAATGATTAATAATATTATAAAAACCATTATAATTACTGAAAATTATTTTAAATAATTTTGGTAATGTTAAGAGGTGTCCATGTTGTCTTGCTTCTGTCACATCCCTAGTTTTTTAGGCCTAGTACTTAGTTATATTTTTTTGACTTCACATCTCGAATTCTAATGGTTCACCTATTCCTCATCACCTTTCATGATTCTCATATCCATTAGATAGTTGTAAAAACTCAATGTTTTAGCAGGAAAAATGCTGCTCTTTTTAAAAAAAATTAAATAATTTTTTAGCGACACATAATTTTGAGATTTTTTTTGATTCAAACCTTATTCAGTTTTGTATGAAACAACTTTTTTTTTGTTACAGTATACATATTGTTATATTCACTTATGCGAACCGAAAAAGGACTTTCTTCACTTCTTGGCATTATAAAGAAATTTATGGTACCCGCTGAACGTTTTTTATTTAAATTTTAACACCCTGTATATTCTTAACGAATCATTTTTGGCGTATAGTTTATAAGACAGTCAGGGTTATTTTCGAACATGGATAAAGTTTGAACACCCCCTTCTGAAACACCCTGTATATAAGGCGTAATATCCAAAATCATGCTTTATGTCATTCGTGAAATTCTTTGAAGAATTAATTTAAATCTGTCTGAAATGCTTAAACTTCTACATGTTATCTTCATATCCTAGTAGCTACTAGGTATAAAATTGCAAAGTTGAAACTTTGGAATATTTGAAGTATTTTTTTTTAATTCGACGTGTGGAATAAGATTTAATCCAATTGGAAGTGGAATGTAGTATCTGAAAGCATAAAGAAGGGTCGCGCCCAGCGACTTTGATTGATTTTCGTAAAACAGGCTGCCTAAGCAGTAATCCGGCAGGACCATTAATCCTATTGTGTTTGTCCCGAATAAGTGATAGATACGCCCCTTGTGGACGTTATTGATTATATCCATTACCACTCTGCATTGTCTGGTAATATTGTCGTTTATTTTTGCGTTATTAATCATTTCGTAAATTCTCCAGCGCAAAAAAATAAGCACAATCTGCATAGATTTATCATTGTGTAAGTTTGAGGGCAAATTAATTCCTGCATGAAACTGAAATCCCAAATTAATTTTTAAATCCAGTAGATGCGATCTGATTTGATTGAAAACAGGAACACAAAGTGGCGTTCGACAAAACGTACACCCAAACAATCAGGCTCGTGTTTTCGGATATTCGCAAAGCAAACTTCCACTTTTAATCGAACTATTGAGCTACAGTCATTATTGGACAAATTTAATGCCGGACGCAGTGGAATGGAATTAAAACCATCGGAATTCGGAATCGCAGATGGTCAATAGACTATTAAAGTGGCTTTTCAATTCAAGGACAGGAAATTAAAATTATTTTTGTCCCGGAAAGAGCTAACGGAGTTGGAATTCGCAAAAACATTCACACTGGGAGTATACTTCAAAGAAGGACAGCAATCAGAGCAAGCGCTGCAGGCGGCGCTAAAAAGAGACAGAACATAAAGTCCGTTAGTGCCCATTAATCTACAACGCGCCCACTCGTCTGCTGCGAGTCTCACTTTGACATTTCAATAATTTTGTTTACACTTCCTATACAGGGTGGGCCATTTTGGTGATACATGTATGGAGATATCGGTAGCCGTTCAAGATACAGTGTCGGTTAAATGGGGAAAGTTTTAGAAAATTTTATAGGAAACTCACATCTGATTCTCAAATTCAATTATCATTTGCCGTTTTCTGGGAAAATTAAAAAATGTTAAACTTTCCACTTTTAACTTTGCTCTGTAGTGTCCAAACCAAGTCAATGAGGGTTTTCAAAATAAAATCTTATTAGGGCACTTTTTGACGCAGAATACTATGACATATAAAAAAAAATTCTATCGTCATTAGATTCCGAGATATGTATGGAAACTTTGTTATTTCTTATAGACTCCATCTTGGATTTGTGTATTTTTGATACGCACTCAAAAAACCCTTTCAGCGATGTACATGTCGATATTATTATTATAATTTTAAGTTACAAAATATCGATTTTTTGTTTTTCCCATAGTAGGCTTTGACACTTGGCGGCCATCTTGTTCGTCAAAACATTATCAATGTGCAAATGTCAGAACCGATTCGACATTTTTTTGGCGTGTTTTAAGTTATTTGTTGTTTTGGAAAATGGCTTTACGTTTTACACACGAGGAAAAGGCCGATATGTTAGAATGTTATATTAAATGTAATAGAAATTCTACGATTGCCTCAAATAGTTACTTTGCTACTTATCCTGAGAGGCGACAACCGAACTGCCGATATTTCGCGAAACTTACAAGAAATGTAAGTATTTTTGGGAGTTTTAAACAACCTCGTAGTAGGAAATACAATAAGAACAATAACAACTGGAGCAATAAAAGTGTGACATATTTCAATGAAAATCCGTCAACGTCTACAAGAACAGCCAACCGAGAGTTACACATTCTTCGAACCACCATTAGAAGGGTTTTAAGTCGCAACAAATTTCACCCGTATAAGCCGATGTCGTGCAAGGACTTCTGGAAGGTGATTCTGTGCGCAGATTGGAATTTTGTCACTGGTTTGTAAGGAAATGTGAAGAAACCCCCAATTTTAGAAGAAATGTAGTATGGACTGATGAAAGTCACATAAGCAACTGTGGTATTTTCAATAAACACAATCACCATCATTGGGCTACAGAGAATCCTCACTTAAGAGCCCCACGTAGTACAAACCCGGTTTGGTACCAATGTTTGGTGCGGTATTTATGGTAAATACTTATTAAGACTCTGGATAATTAGTTACTCTGTTTGGTCAAGTTAATAATGATGTATTATTTTTTAGTAGAAAGATTGTTTATTTATTGTTTAATTTATCTTTTAGGCAACCAGTTGTTAGGACCATTTTTTTATCAAGACACTTTGAATGCAGAGCGATATTTTACAATGTTGCAAAATCAGATAATTCCGGCTATCTTAGAAGTGGTTCCACAAAACCAATTGCCAAATGTGTTCTTCCAATAGGATGGTTGTTCTGCTCATAATTCAGGAAGTGTCAAAAACTTACTGAGGGAAACATTTGCTGAAAACATAATTTCTCATGGAGGTCCTATCCCTTGGCCTGCTAGGTCTCCAGATATCACCCCCCTAGATTTTTACCTGTGGGGATATGTCAAAATCGAAATTTATCAGTTTGATCCCACACAGAATTTGCCACTACTTGAGGGAGGCTTGAAACCAATAGTGTTTTGGAACGGTGCAATGCATGCATAGCAAACAATGGAGGAAACTTTGAATAGGAGGATCTAAGTTTTTGTCATTTTTAACTTAATTTCATTTTCTTTAATAGGTAGTAGGTGGATTAGCGGGATGGGGACAAATAACGACAATTCAGCTTTTTTCAATTGCCAACGTTTCGACCATATATTGTGGTCTTTATCGAGGCTGTAAAGACAAGAAACATCGATTAGTTTATGGCCAGCGGCATGACTAACTTAGAATTACATTTAAAAATTTATATAGATTGAAAAATACAGGCATTTCAAGAGGTACCAATTTGTGTATATAAATGTTACTTTCGTTTGTTGTTTTGCGTGTAAATTTCTTAAATCTTGTAAATTAATATATTATTTTTATTTTTTTTTCTAATCTGTATTTTTCAATCTATATAAATTTTTAATTGTAATTCTAAGTTAATCATGCCGCTGGCCTTAAACTAATCGATGTTTCTTGTCTTTATAGCCTTGATAAAGACCACAATATATGGTCGAAACGTTGGCAATTGAAAAAAGCTGAATTGTCGTTATTTGTCCCCATCCCGCTAATCCACCTACTACTTAGTTTAAACACTCGTAGCATTTTCTTTAATGTTGAAATTTAATACGTTACTGGTTTGTAATAAAAAATATTCTAACATTAGTACTTTTATTGGTCTGCAAAATAAAAAAAGCCATTTTTGAAATCAACAGATAACTTAAAATACACAAAATAAATATGTTTAATCAATCTTGACAGTTGCGCATTGATAATGTTTTGACGAACAAGATGACCGCCAAGTGTCAAAGCCTACTATGGAAAAAACAAAAATCGATATTTTGTAACTTAGAATTATAAATAATAATATCGACATGTACATCACTGAAAAGAATTTTTTGAGCGCTTTTCAAAAACACAAAAATCCAAGATGGCGTCTATAAGAAATAACAAAGTTGCCACACATATCTCGGAATCTAATGAAGATAGAATTTTGTTTTATATGTCATCATATTATGCGTCAAAAAGTGCCCTAATAAGATTTTATTTTAAAAACTCGCATTGACTTGGTTTGGATACTACATTGCAAAGTTAAAAGTGCAAAGTTTAAAATTTTTTAATTTTCTCAGAAAACGGCAAATGATAATCGAATTTGGAAATCAGATCTAAGTTTTTTATAAAATTCTCTAAAACTTTCCCCAGTTAACCAACCCTGTATCTTGAACGGCTACCGATATCTCCATACATGTATCACCAAAATGGCCCACCCTGTATATTTTATGATTTGTAATTAGACAATAGCCGTGGACAAACTATAGTATTATACTCGCTTTTTATGGGCATTATTCCCTTAGGGGGACGTTTGCGTCCCAAGCCGCAGGTGAGTGGCGCAAGTCTCCCTATTATAAAAAGCTCGTTTAATAATATACAAATAGTTCTTGGATGTTTCATAGTATCCTTCTATCTACTGTACTTCATTTCTCACGTTTTTTTAATAATAGGTATAGTTGTAGATAAAACATGGTATGCAATACTCTCGGTAATACAGTGTAAAAAATGGAGGTAAAAATACTTAATATAGGCGAGAAACGCCGGAAGAAAACTATCTTTAATACGAATTATCGGCTTATTGAATTGCTATTTTGGATTCCGGCAAAGAAAGCAATAGAAATACTCTCCTTCACTATATTCACAAAGAAAATGCTTATTGATAATGCCTCTATGTATGATTTAAGTAGTAAAATAATATTCAAACATTTATCTAAATACGATGTGTTCATTAGAATCCATCATCTAGCCACCTATGAAATTCATTTGTTATTTTGAAGCACTTCGAGACTTACTTCTGTGACGTCATGCCCCCTACTCCTATATTTAAATTTTCAGTTGTATGTCAAATGTCAAAAGTCCTTACAAGGCTGACGGCTTTAGAGCCAGTCCTTTGTTTTCATGATAGGAATGTGAGGATGGGAATGGGAATAGTCTCAGACCTGTCTAGTGCTGCCACTCGATAAAGCTTTACAAAGATACATAATCACCCTTGAAATGGTTCGATTTTTTAATTTAAATCATTTAGAATTAAAAAGATTGTATAGACTTTAATTCTACTAAAAATACTCCCAAACCATCATTTTATTCATTTTCTTGGCTCTGCAAGAGGTGATTTTCTTATTGCCGTCCCCATCATCATGCCCCTGCCCGGTGCAGCTAGGCCACTTTAGAGAGTAGTTTTTAATGTCACCATAGCTACAGACCATTTTGTGTCTGAAAACTAGTTTTAAAAGTCATTAAAACAAGTGTAGGAATGGTAAAACGAGTGGATATTAAAAGGTACCTATATAAAATGAAAATATTAGAGCTGAAATCGCCAAAATTGACGTATGGCTTCAAAGGGGGGGGGGGGGGGGGGGTTGTGTTCAAAATGACTTGTAATAAAGCTACAGCACATTTTGTTAATTTTGTTGACATTTTTATTGACTTTTGGGAGGATATATGTTTCCATTCACTTACACTTGTATACCTTTTAACAATGAATTAAAATCGGTTACATTCCAAATATTTACAATGGAATTTTATTTAAATCAAACAACTGAAATATTTGTAACTGTGTAAAAATTGGAGAAAGATGTAGCAAACATTTGATGTAGGTGTATAATTGAAAATTCTTAAATTTTATGAAATTCATAAACAAATCATGTAAAATACTTCCTCTAGGTTCTCGCACAATGTGGTAATCCAGAAGCCCATACAGGTATCCAGTTAGTGATAACCCAAAATTAAAGGACATAAAAAATAAATAAGTTTTTTCTATTTGCGTGCGGGAATGTACACTTTCCTGCACGCATTTTAATGTGAAAAGTTGAACTTTCCCGCACTAGTTTTAAAAAAATGTACATTCCCGCACATTGCTGGTATTCAACAATCGAACACCATAACACCATAACAACAACCCGTTATTTTTTATAATGTGCCAAAGTAATTTCCACAATTTGTCGAGACTTCAGTGTGTATCTAATCATAAACATTGCAAATTAAATGAATTCTTCCAACGGGACTGGTACAGTTGAAAGAAGTCGTTATTACAATTTTTTTTCGAAAATTTTCTCTAGGCTTTAATAGAATGGACAAAATAGAAAATTATAGGTGGTGGTAGAACTTTAAAACATTTATAATAATATCAATTTTTAGAGTAAATATAATAATAGGCTTCGCTTACCTGAAACAAACTATACAATGGAAGTTGACTTGAAGGTTATGTTAAAACACTGTCATGGGAATATAATTTGAAACGACATTTGTCACAAATGTCAACAAGTGACATTTTTGAGAAACTGTGAATTGTGATATATGTAGATTATCTTGAAAAATATGGTAATCGCACTACTTTAGAGTTTAGTCGTTTCTATTCCGAACTAACCTAACCAAAGAATCCCTCATAGAAATACAACTTAGAAACAGAAAACCTCATAGAAAACAAAAAACAATTTTTCACTATCCTGATCAAAGGAAAAACATAACTGAACTAACCTAACCAAAAGAAAACTAGAACTGAACTAACCTGATCTAACCTAAACTAACCTAACCAAAGGAAACTAGAATTGAACTAACCTGAACTAACCTGAATCAACCTAAACGAACCTTAACTAACCTAACCAAAAGATTTCTCATAGATAAACAAAGCGGCCCTAACGACAAACGACCTAACGAAAACAAAAAACTATTTTTAACTATCCTGATCAAAGGAAAAACATAACTGAACTAACCTAACCAAAAGAAAACTAGAACTGAACTAACCTGATCTAACCTAAACTAACCTAACCAAAGAAAAACTAGAATTGAACTAACCTGAACTAACCTGAATGAACCTAAACTAACCTTAACTAACCTAACCAAAAGATTTCTCATAGATAAACAAAGCGGACCTAACGGGCCACTTGGGCCCTTATAGCATCGTAGGCCTGTATGGCCAAAGCGGCCCTTACGGGCCGCTTTGTCTTTAATTAAATTGGTCAATGAAAAATGTAACTTTTACCATATTTTTCAAAATAATATACATAATTTACAAGTAGTTGGTGAAGTTAGCGGGATTAGGACAAATAATGCACCTCTTCTTTATTCGAAAATGGCCGACGTTTCGACTGTTTATTTAGTCTTCATCAGGGCTATTCTCACTTAGAGAGGGTAGTCATTTAAAATTCTATTCAAGATGGTTAAAATAGCAAACTCCATTCGAGTGTTCGGTGACCCTGGTATCTTAGGCTCGACAAACTACACGTCCGCCGCACAAGGTATAAAACTTGCGAATGAAATGAATAGCCCTGATGAAGACTAAATAAACAGTCGAAACGTCGGCCATTTTCGAATAAAGAAGAGGTGCATTATTTGTCCTAATCCCGCTAACTTCACCAACTACTTACAACTTAAGGACGCTAATTACAACAATAATTTACAAGGTTACTCAGAGTTTTTCACCAATGTGACTTATTGACATTTATGACAAATGTCGTTTCAATTTGTATCCCCATGACAGTGTTTAGTTTGTTTCAGGTAAGCAAACTTTATTATTATATTTATTCTAAAAATTGATATTATTATAAATGTTTTTAAGTTCTACCACCACCTATAATTTTCTATTTTGTCCATTTTATTAATTCCTAAAGAAAACTTTCGAAAAAAATGAGTAATAACGATTGCCCTCAAGTGTACCAGAGCCCTTCCAACAAAGTCACTGAAGAGTTACCTGAAGATGTTGTAGAGGCAGCAGCAGAAACAAGTTTAGAGCTATTACCTGAAAAGTCCAAAGAAAGATACGAGAAACAATATGCTCATTTCTTAACATGGCGTCGGGACAAAGGACTAAGGACTTTTCAAGAGGAGGTGTTTTTGGTATACTTTGCTGAACTAAGCAAGATACTCAAATCCAATACGCTTGGTCATGGTACAAAATCATAAAAAGTTTAGTAAAAATAAAACAAAACGTTGACATAAGCAGATTTTATAAGTTGACGACCTATTTAAAGAAGCAAAATGTTGAATTTCAAGTGCAGAAGGCAAACACTTTCTGTAAAGACAACATTACAAAGTTTATGCAAGCACCAGAGACAAAGTAAGGACAAAGTTAGCAATATCACAATTGGTGACACAGATAAGGGCAATCATATCATCATAAAAATCAGGGTTTCTAAGAACCATTCTGCAAGATCCTTTGTCATCACCTAAGAAGTAAATAATGGATACTTTTTGATGCTCTACAGAAAATACGTAGATTTGAGGCCGCAGACTGCCCCACACCGTCGTTTTTTCGGCGAATATATAAAAGAAAATAGCAGCGTCCTATTTCAAGCTTCCCAATCCTGAACAATAAACGGGGCACAGCTTCAGACGTTCTTCAGCAACCTTCTTAGCTGATCCGGGAGAAGAAATAACCAATATTAAACGGCTAAGTGGCTGCAAATCAACTTCTGTGGCTGAAAGTTACCTGGAGGAATCTACCAATCACAAAAGCAATTTGTGTAATAAAATTCTGACTTTGGATCCGTCAACTTCATCTCTGAACTTCAAACCAACTGCATTCTCGACTGTCTCCTCTGTACGTGAAGAAACTTTGAATGATCCATGTTGTCCCGTATTTGGATGAAAAGCAGCTCAAATTGGCACATAATTTGACATCAACAATACATTTGCAACATGCTCATAATTTTTCGTTTACCATAAACATCAGTAATTCTAATTACTTAAAGTTGTGTTGCCTCTGGGCTTCGGTTACCTACTACCTAGTTTAAATAAAAAATAATTTATGTTTTATTTTTAATAGAAAACAATAAGTACGCTCATAGAAAAAAAGTTGTTCCAACTCGTGCGGGAAAGTATCACTTTCCGCACTTGTTAGGAAAATAACTATACTGCACTGAAAATTAAAACAACCGAAAATGTCCTATAGGGCCTCCTGCCCCTTGCTTTATTCTTGGCAACAAATAGGTGTTTGTCAGAGGTATGATAAAGATCAAACCGAGGGACAAATAACTGATGAATTTTGGTGTTCACAAATTGGGAATTTAGTGGAATCTAGTGGAACTTAAAGGTATTTTAGTAGCATTTTATAGAAAATAAAGGAATATAAGTGACATTATACGTTTAATTAATTATCCTGCAATGTACGGTTGGAGCAACTATTACTTGTAAGTGTTTTTTATGGGAATTATGGTTTTGCTTAGTTGTTAAATATGGCAACACTGTTTAAACTAAGATCTTGTGCCGATTCAATTTGAGCACCACAAACTAAGGCGACAAGTCAAAATCAAAAGTAAAAGGGGGCGCCATAAAAATAATAAAATTTAAAATAGGTTACATCGCGATCGTCATTGCTGCAAAATTAGTTATTTTCGATGTTTTTATTGTTTGTGTTACATTTTTACAAATTATCGAAAAACTGAAAATCCCTTATAGAGTTTTTGGTGTAGAATCTAGTGGCGTCTTCAGTTTTTTTGTACATTTCTTTGTTTTTTAGATATGAAATAAAATTTCACATTTTTAAATGGGTGACCCAAGCGGACATCCGAAGTGCAGATCGCTGAGGTTTTTTGGTGTACAATCTCAAGGTATTCCGAGGTAATCCGAGGTATTTTGATGTATTTCAGAGGTATTTCGAGGTAATTAAGAGGCATTTTGTGAATTTCAAGGTATTCTCGAAGTAATCTGAGGTATTTCCGAGGTATTTTGAGGTAGTGTTTTTGCTATTATACTCTTACGGGATACTGGTTCCAAAAATTTGCCGTCACTTAACTACACAATTTTATTTACTTTTTATTTACTTTTGAATATTACAACACGATTAAAACACAAATCACAAATACTCTCTACTCATAATTCGTACTGTTCGCTTGTCCGCTTATTTACTACATTGCACTATCTATTCGATCCTATCTCGCGCGGCTTGCTGGTTTCTATACCCGGCCTCAACACACTATCGTACTTTCAAGAACGGAGACGACTGTTCCCGGTTCTCGTTTAGTCTAGATAGATTCCCGAGGTCGCGGTCGGCGCGGCGTTGCCGCTTCGGCCCGAATCTCTGTGGACCGACGGTCGGGCGTAATATTACCCCCTCTTAGTTCTGATCGTCTCTATTAGAGAAATCTCCACGACTGTAAGTCTTTAATCATTCAAGATGAACCACTTTCATCTTTGCTTTAGAGGTACGTTGGATCCTGTTTATTGATGACAGTATATGGACCCTCATAACTTGGAGACAACTTGCTAGACTTTCCTTTTTCCTCTGTGGATTATACAGCCAGACCAAGTCACCTGCTTTAAATCCTGCAGAATTTGCCTTTAGGTCATATCTGGCATTCATCCGATCGCTGGCAATCTTTATTTTTGTCCTCACGTTTCGATGGATTTCCTTTGATCTTTCTCGAAGTTCATCAGCATAGTTCTGGACATCTTGCACCGGTTCTTCTGGTGATCCGTACACCAAATCTACCGGAAGACGAAGTTCTTTACCAAACATAAACTTGGCAGGGGTATGTCCTGTCGTGTTATGCACTGTACCTCTGTAAGCCATCATTAGAAGAGACAGAAATGTGTCCCAATCATTCTGGTGGTCCGCTAACATTTTGCAGAAGTATTGTTCTATGGTTCGATTGAAACGGTCGACCATGCCATCTGATTGTGCATGGAGCGGAGTTGTCCTTGTTTTGCGGATGCCCAGAAGTTCCATGATCTTCTTGAAAAGTTGCGATTCAAAATTCCGTCCCTGGACCGAATGAAGCTTTAATGGTCCGCCGAATCTATTGAAGAATTTGTGAACCAAGACCCTTGCCACGGTGTTAGTTTCTTGTTTGGTAGAGCATAAGATTCAGGCCATTTACTGAAATAATCCATGGCAACTAAGATGTATTTGTTGCCATCGTCCGTTTCTGGAAAAGGACCTGCCATGTCGATTGCAATTTTTTCAAATGGGGCACCAACATTGTATTGTTTCATTTGTCCCCTAGTCTTTCTTTGGGGTCCTTTTACGGAGCAGCAGGTGTCACAATTTCTGCACCACTTCTCGACGTCATCTCGCAATTCACCCGGTCGTACCTTTCCCGAATTCTATCTAGGGTCTTATTCACTCCAAAATGGACTCCAGACACTCTTTTGTACATTTCTCGCAAGACATTTTTCCGTCTACTTTTTGGTACGACAAGCTGGAGCGTGGCACTTTTCCCGTCGAGGCTTTCTTCAATAAACCATTCCGAACCGCCAAGGAATCCCATTGAGTCCATATAGCTTGTAATTCCGGGCTCTTATCTGCTATATCCTTCCAATCAGGTCTTTGATTTTCTAACTTCCATTGACGTATTAACCTCACAGCATTATCGGTTGTTTGTTCGACCTTCATTTGTTCAGTGGTCCAATGTTCATCGACGTCAATCCTGGTTCTCCTAAGAATACTTGGTTCTTCTCGTTGCTCTACTCGTTGGCAGTGTCGACATTCCCCTTTAAAAGGCCTGCGTGATAATGCATCTGCGTTACCATGAGATCTACCTGGACGATGTTCAATTTTGCCAGGGATGTTGCCAATCCTAATGATCCTGGGGGCTTCCGTGGGACCCTTTCACATTGACTGATCTTTCCTGCTGGTTTTCGGGCTGATGTGTCAGTCCGCCAGATTGTCGTCGTAGCAGAGTCTGACTCCTTTCGTTCTAAACTGTTTTTTGAATTCTAAACAAATTGATTTTCTCATCTAGGTACTTAATTAGAGGCGAAAAAAAGTTCATTTTGGTTTTGTGTAAATTGCTAGTAAAAATGCACTTTGCGATTGGGGCTTTAAATTCAGTTAAAATAACCCACATCCGCTTAAAATGCAAATTTTGGTGTATTTGAAAAAACCCTTTAAAAAAAAATAAAGATTTTTGGTGTTTTTCGAGAGTCAGATTAGGATTAGGGCAAAAATACATACAAAAATGACTTAAAGCTGTAAAAATACAAGCGTGAAGTTTTTGGAGAAATTTAGATCATGCATAATTAGGTCCTAAAATCGGTTAAAGAAACTAAAAAAATTACCTAAAACTGAGCCTAAAATAGCTAAAATTGCAAGTCGTGATTAGGTCCTAAAATGCAAACTTTGATGCATGTGGATAAACTCTAGTTGAGAACAAAATAAAAAATGCAAAAACTTATTCAAATATTCTGATTTATTGTTTTTGCTAATATACACTGTCGGACTAAAGTCAATAAAATTTAGCTCAAAACGCCTCAAAATGTGAATTTGGTATTGTTGAAGGAACTCAAGTTAAGAATAAAGCGAAAATTAATAAAACATTACTCCAAAGATGTAAAAATACAAATTTCAGATGTTTGTTGCGAAAATCGGTTAAAAATGTCTGGAAGCGTCTGAAAATGAGAATTCAAAATCACTGGAACATGCAGGTTACGATTAAGATTAAAATCAGCTAAAAATTACTCAAAGCGCCTAAAAAATTCAAACTTGAAGTTTGAAGCGTTTGAAAAAAGTGTATACAAACTCTTTACATTATGACTTTCTCAGTTGCGAAAGAAAAATGATCCCTGAGCGGACATAAAGTTCATATTTATGTAATTCGTAACCTCGTTCGTAACTAACCAGTAAGAACATAATAATGAACTGGCAGTCAAATAAATCATATGAAATTTACGTGAATTTAGTGGTATTTTGTGGAATTTAATGGTATTTACTGGAAGTTAGTGGTATTTAAGTGAATTTACAGGAATTTATAGTGGTATTTATTGGAATTTAGCGCAATTTACGTTGAATTATATATGGAATTGTCCTTGAAAATGGAATTTTGGTGTGTGTACACATTTTCTGTAGTTATTTCTGCCTCGGTTCAAACGCGCCTGAAACATGTAACTAAAATAAGGCCATGTTCACACAGGACAACACCCACACAATTATCATAAAACCCTAAAAAGATATTTGCTATAAAACTACATTCATGCACCTAATAACAACAAAAACATGTAGTTAAACTTATAAACAATCATACAGACTTAACAAGATCATTAATTATTAATGAAAGTAGCTTAAATCAAGGCTTAAATGGTACTTTTCATTTACAAAAGGTGTTAAAAATGTTGTCCACCTTATTCAATACACTTTAAACTTCTGTGTCTAATGCTTCTGACGAGCCTTTTGAAAACATTTTGTAACATAACTGGGTTATTATTATTTTCGACAAATTTCTCTTGTATTCGTTGTCAAAGATTATTCAAATTACAATCTAAAGTGTTTTCCGGACTTTGAAGCAGTGGTCCAATGGAATTATTCCTGACGTTTCGTCTACAGTTGCGGCAGACATTATCAAAGCCGATGAGGCAATGGGCAAAGGAATCTCCCGTGCTTCCCGATGATGGCTGATTCGACTGTGAGGACCTCCGTGGTATTTATTCTCCTGCCATCACCGTCGCGCTGCAGTGGAGGGAGTGGGGTGAGGGCAGTGGTAACGCGGGGTTTCGGCGCACTTGAAATATAACCTAGAACTCGCTTCCAGTCTGCATTTAGAGACATAATGTCCTCCTTCCTGTTAAATTTGTTGTCGTGTTTAAGGATCTCAACGCATGGCCCCTCTCGTTAGTCTCGGATAGAAACGAGATGTGACCTTTGGAGAGAGAATGCTCTGCTACTGCTGACTTTTGATTTGTCCCAGCCTGCAACTCCTTTTGTGTTCAGCAAATCCTCGTGTTAACACTGCGTTTTGTGGTGCCAAAGTATACCGAGCCATAGCTGCCTGGAACTAGGTAAACTCCGAGTGCCGATAGGGGATCTCTACGGTCTTTAGCCGATCTCAAGCTCTTGAGAGTTTGTATTGTACGAGTGTCCATCCGCGCTTTTCTTCATCTTCTCCCGTTGTTTCTTCCTGCTCGAAGTCGTGATCCAACCGATCGGATTCTGAGGGACACCATCAATTTAATCAAGGACGTGGCATCGGATGAAATAAGTAAGCTTAAAAAAACAGAAGCTTTTCGCCATCAAGGCTGTACGGTTTGCCAAAGATCCACAAACCGGATGTGCCACTGAGACCCATCGTGAGCACTTTGCTGTATTTTCCCAAAATACAGTGGCGCTCATTTTTCATAAGACCTCCACTGGCTTTCCAGATTATCCGACTGCCGTTGTTAGTGTGACAAACTAAGGAGGCTAAACCATCACACCTTAAAAATAACGTTTCAAGAAAAGGGGAGTCATAAAGACTCTGAAAACGCTGTTTTCGACCTTTTAAACGACTGATGAACCATCTTTCGCAAGCTCTAATTGTGTCCATCCCCAGACTAGTTTCGCCGTTTACTGCTCGTCAGTGAGGCTTTGACACAACCAGAGCTCGCGATTTATGGATACTCAAAACACGTTTCATGGCAGTACCGAGAAAAGGTTCCCGGTGGCGCCATCCTTGTCGGTTTGTTGAACTAACGAGATTACACCCGTCCAGTGTCAACGTCAATGCCCGGTCTAAGGAGAAATGTTGCAGATTACTGTAAACTACAGAAATCGAATTTTAACCGTCGGTACTATGAAAACGCTGTTTTCGACCTTTTAAACGACTGATAAACCATCATTTCGCAAGCTCTAATTGTGTCCATCCCCAGACTAGTTTCGCCGTTTACGGCTCGTCAGTGAGGCTTTGACACAACCATGAAACGTGTTTTGAGTATCCATAAATCGCGAGCTCTGGTTGTGTCAAAGCCTCACTGACGTAAACGGCGAAACTAGTCTGGGGATGGAGACAATTAGAGCTTGCGAAATTATGGTTTATCAGTGGTTTAAAAGGTCGAAAACAGCGTTTTCATAGTGCTGACGGGCTAAAAATCGATTTCTGTACTCTACAGTAATCTGCATCATAAAGAGTCCGTGATAGCCAAGAGAATTTGTGAGCCGGCTGATTTGGAACAGGAAATTATGCAACTGGAAGCAGCCTTTGGTTGGAATGGATACAGCGAGCACTAGTCCGATAGGGTTTTCCGTCCAGCAAATGTAGAGCACCAGGAAGGAACAACGGGAGAAGATAAACTACCGGTCTGACGCAGTTCAGTAACAGAGTTTTGAAGAAATACCAATATAAAGCATATAGTTTCGGAAAACCCAGAAACTAAGCGACGAGTAGTACCAAGGAAGGCTTATCTTGTGAAGAATTCCTAAAAAGATATTACCAAAACCCTGATTATAGTCTAAACCTGCTGTAATAGTCAAAACACACGACATTGGTCTACGAATAATCCTCGAATGATCCATCAAATAAAATGTCAAGGATATTATATTACACAACAAAAACTAGACACTGCTAAATTCTGTACTGAAAATGTGTGGGCACGTTACGTTTATGTGTCCACACATTTTCGGGATGCCTAAAAATGAGAGGGCACGTAGACGTGCTCGTACATTTTCAGACTTATATTAGACAACGAAAACTAGACACTGCTAAATTCTGTACACAAAATGTGTGGGCACGTTACGATTACGTGCCCACAAATTTCTTGTATGCCTAAAAATGAGAGGACACGTTGACGTGCCCGTACATTTTAAACTTATCGTAGACAACGAAAAATAAACACTGCTAAATTCTGTACAGAAAATGTGTGGGCACGTTACGTTTAAGTGTCCACACATTTTCGGTATGCCTAAAAATGAGAGGGCACGTAGACGTGCCCGTACATATTCAGACTTATATTAGACAACGAAAACTAGACACTGCTAAATTCTGTACAGAAAATGTGAGGGCACGTTATGATTACGTGCCCACAAATTTCTGGTATGCCTAAAAATGAGAGGGCACGTTGACGTGCCCGTACATTTTAAATTTATCTTAGACAACGAAAAATAAACACTGCTAAATTCTGTACAGAGAATGTGTGGGCACGTTACGTTCATGTGTCCACAAATTTTCGGGATGCCTAAAAATGAGGGGACACGTAGACGTGCCCGTATATATTCAGACTTATATTAGACAACGAAAACTAGACACTGCTAAATTCTGTACACAAAATGTGTGGGCACGTTACGATTACGTGCCCACAAATTTCTGGTATGCCTAAAAATGAGAGGACACGTTGACATGCCCGTACATTTTAAACTTATCTTAGACAACGAAAAATAAACACTGCTAAATTCTGTACAGAAAATGTGTGGGCACGTTACGTTTAAGTGTCCACACATTTTCGGTATGCCTAAAAATGAGAGGGCACGTAGACGTACCCACATACATATTCAGACTTATATTAGACAACGAAAACTAGACACTGCTAAATTCTGCACAGAAAATGTGAGGGCACGTTACGATTACGTGCCCACAAATTTCTGTTATGCCTAAAAATGAGAGGACACCTTGACGTGCCCGTACATTTTAAACTTATCTTAGACAACGAAAACTAGACATTGCTAAATTCTGTACACAAAATGTGTGGGCACGTTACGATTACGTGCCCACAAATTTCTGGTATGCCTAAAAATGAGAGGACACGTTGACATGCCCGTACATTTTAAACTTATCTTAGACAACGAAAAATAAACACTGCTAAATTCTGTACAGAAAATGTGTGGGCACGTTCCATTTAAGTGTCTACCTATTTTCGGTATGCCTAAAAATGAGAGGGCACGTAAGCGTACCCATACATATTCAGACTTATATCAGACAACGAAAACTAGACACTGCTAAATTCTGTACAGAAAATGTGAGGGCACGTTACGATTACGTGCCCACAAATTTCTGGTATGCCTAAAAATGAGAGGACACGTTGACGTGCCCGTACATTTTAAACTTATCTTAGACAACGAAAACTAGACACTGCTAAATTTTGTACAGAAAATGTGTGGGCACGTTACGTTTCTGTGTCCACACATTTTTGGGATGCCTAAAAATGAGAGGGCACGTAGACGTGCCCGTACATATTCAGACTTATATTAGACAACGAAAACTAGACACTGCTAAATTCTGTACACAAAATGTGTGGGCACGTTACGATTACGTGCCCACAAATTTCTGGTATGCCTAAAAATGAGAAGGCACGTTGACGTGCCCGTACATTTTAAACTTATCTTAGACAACGAAAAATAAACACTGCTAAATTCTGTACAGAAAATGTGTGGGCACGTTACGTTTAAGTGTCCACATATTTTCGGTATGCCTAAAAATGAGAGGGCACGTAGACGTACCCATACATATTCAGACTTATATTAGACAACGAAAACTAGACACTGCTAAATTCTGCACAGAAAATGTGAGGGCACGTTACGATTACGAGCCCACAAATTTCTGGTATGCCTAAAAATGAGAAGGCACGTTGACGTGCCCGTACATTTTAAACTTATCTTAGACAACGAAAAATAAACACTGCTAAATTCTGTACAGAAAATGTGTGGGCACGTTACGTTTAAGTGTCCACATATTTTCGGTATGCCTAAAAATGAGAGGGCACGTAGACGTACCCATACATATTCAGACTTATATTAGACAACGAAAACTAGACACTGCTAAATTCTGCACAGAAAATGTGAGGGTACGTTACGATTACGAGCCCACAAATTTCTGGTATGCCTAAAAATGAGAAGGCACGTTGACGTGCCCGTACATTTTAAACTTATCTTAGACAACGAAAAATAAACACTGCTAAATTCTGTACAGAAAATATGTGGGCACGTTACGTTTAAGTGTCCACATATTTTCGGTATGCCTAAAAATGAGAGGGCACGTAGACGTACCCATACATATTCAGACTTATATTAGACAACGAAAACTAGACACTGCTAAATTCTGCACAGAAAATGTGAGGGCACGTTACGGTTACGAGCCCACAAATTTCTGGTATGCCTAAAAATGAGAGGACACGTTGACGTGCCCGTACATATTCAGACTTATATTAGACAACGAAAACTAGACACTGCTAAATTCTTTACACAAAATGTGTGGGCACGTTACGATTACGTGCCCACAAATTTCTGGTATGCCTAAAAATGAGAAGGCACGTTGACGTGCCCGTACATCTTAAACTTATCTTAGACAACGAAAAATAAACACTGCTAAATTCTGTACAGAAAATGTGTGGGCACGTTACGTTTAAGTGTCCACACATTTTCGGTATGCCTAAAAATGAGAGGGCACGTAGACGTACCCACATACATATTCAGACTTATATTAGACAACGAAAACTAGACACTGCTAAATTCTGCACAGAAAATGTGAGGGCACGTTACGATTACGTGCCCACAAATTTCTGTTATGCCTAAAAATGAGAGGACACCTTGACGTGCCCGTACATTTTAAACTTATCTTAGACAACGAAAACTAGACATTGCTAAATTCTGTACACAAAATGTGTGGGCACGTTACGATTACGTGCCCACAAATTTCTGGTATGCCTAAAAATGAGAGGACACGTTGACATGCCCGTACATTTTAAACTTATCTTAGACAACGAAAAATAAACACTGCTAAATTCTGTACAGAAAATGTGTGGGCACGTTCCATTTAAGTGTCTACCTATTTTCGGTATGCCTAAAAATGAGAGGGCACGTAAGCGTACCCATACATATTCAGACTTATATCAGACAACGAAAACTAGACACTGCTAAATTCTGTACAGAAAATGTGAGGGCACGTTACGATTACGTGCCCACAAATTTCTGGTATGCCTAAAAATGAGAGGACACGTTGACGTGCCCGTACATTTTAAACTTATCTTAGACAACGAAAACTAGACACTGCTAAATTTTGTACAGAAAATGTGTGGGCACGTTACGTTTCTGTGTCCACACATTTTTGGGATGCCTAAAAATGAGAGGGCACGTAGACGTGCCCGTACATATTCAGACTTATATTAGACAACGAAAACTAGACACTGCTAAATTCTGTACACAAAATGTGTGGGCACGTTACGATTACGTGCCCACAAATTTCTGGTATGCCTAAAAATGAGAAGGCACGTTGACGTGCCCGTACATTTTAAACTTATCTTAGACAACGAAAAATAAACACTGCTAAATTCTGTACAGAAAATGTGTGGGCACGTTACGTTTAAGTGTCCACATATTTTCGGTATGCCTAAAAATGAGAGGGCACGTAGACGTACCCATACATATTCAGACTTATATTAGACAACGAAAACTAGACACTGCTAAATTCTGCACAGAAAATGTGAGGGCACGTTACGATTACGAGCCCACAAATTTCTGGTATGCCTAAAAATGAGAAGGCACGTTGACGTGCCCGTACATTTTAAACTTATCTTAGACAACGAAAAATAAACACTGCTAAATTCTGTACAGAAAATGTGTGGGCACGTTACGTTTAAGTGTCCACATATTTTCGGTATGCCTAAAAATGAGAGGGCACGTAGACGTACCCATACATATTCAGACTTATATTAGACAACGAAAACTAGACACTGCTAAATTCTGCACAGAAAATGTGAGGGTACGTTACGATTACGAGCCCACAAATTTCTGGTATGCCTAAAAATGAGAAGGCACGTTGACGTGCCCGTACATTTTAAACTTATCTTAGACAACGAAAAATAAACACTGCTAAATTCTGTACAGAAAATATGTGGGCACGTTACGTTTAAGTGTCCACATATTTTCGGTATGCCTAAAAATGAGAGGGCACGTAGACGTACCCATACATATTCAGACTTATATTAGACAACGAAAACTAGACACTGCTAAATTCTGCACAGAAAATGTGAGGGCACGTTACGGTTACGAGCCCACAAATTTCTGGTATGCCTAAAAATGAGAGGACACGTTGACGTGCCCGTACATATTCAGACTTATATTAGACAACGAAAACTAGACACTGCTAAATTCTTTACACAAAATGTGTGGGCACGTTACGATTACGTGCCCACAAATTTCTGGTATGCCTAAAAATGAGAAGGCACGTTGACGTGCCCGTACATTTTAAACTTATCTTAGACAACGAAAAATAAACACTGCTAAATTCTGTACAGAAAATGTGTGGGCACGTTACGTTTAAGTGTCCACACATTTTCGGTATGCCTAAAAATGAGAGGGCACGTAGACGTGCCCGTACATATTCAGACTTATATTAGACAACGAAAACTAGACACTGCTAAATTCTGTACACAAAATGTGTGGGCACGTTACGATTACGTGCCCACAAATTTCTGGTATGCCTAAAAATGAGAAGGCACGTTGACGTGCCCGTACATTTTAAACTTATCTTAGACAACGAAAAATAAACACTGCTAAATTCTGTACAGAAAATGTGTGGGCACGTTACGTTTAAGTGTCCACACATTTTCGGTATGCCTAAAAATGAGAGGGCACGTAGACGTACCCGTACATATTCAGACTTATACTAGACAACGAAAACTAGACACTGCTAAATTCTGCACAGAAAATGTGAGGGCACGTTACGATTACGTGCCCACAAATTTCTGGTATGCCTAAAAATGAGAGGGCACGTTGACGTGCCCGTACATTTTAAACTTATCTTAGACAACGAAAACTAGACACTGCTAAATTTTGTACAGAAAATGTGTGGGCACGTTACGTTCATGTGTTCACAAATTTTCGGGATGCCTAAAAATGAGAGGGCACGTAGACGTGCCCGTACATATTCAGACTTATATTAGACAACGAAAACTAGACACTGCTAAATTCTGTACACAAAATGTGTGGGCACGTTACGATTACGTGCCCACAAATTTCTGGTATGCCTAAAAATGAGAGGGCACGTTGATGTGCCCGTACATTTTAAACTTATCTTAGACAACGAAAAATAAACGCTGCTAAATTCTGTACAGAAAATGTGTGGGCGCGACAAGTAGAGGAATTGTTATGATAATTTGACATGTTTAATTAACTAGTTGTTTAATACCACCATTCAAATTTACTTTGCTTTGTATTTATTGTTTTATGTTTATGCATATGACCTACTTATACGAACGCCATTTTCTCAGAAACAGTTGAAGATAGGTTTAGGGTATGCTCTATAAAATATACTTGGAATTTTGAGTAGAATCCAAATATCCAACATTATACAGGGCGTTCCATTAAAAAAAATATAAGTAAGGTTAAGATCTCTCGAAATCATTGGTCTTTTGTTTTTTTCTTCCAATAGGAAAAACTTGCTAGTCAACTATGCAATATGGTTTTTTGCTTCATTCCTATATATTTAAAAGCAAAAAAGTTACAGCTGATCAAATGTTATCAAAGTTAATGAAAGGGACTGTACAATGGGAAGGTGTTCCATCTTGTTGAAAATAAAACTCTGTAAGGGCATCATGAAACTGTTCAATAAATAATGGTTCCAAAATTTCCATTCAGTACTTTCCCGCCGTTAAGGTGCCTACAAAGAAAGTAAATAAAATCTGTGGGGATACTTCAAGTGTCCCAGTTATCTGTTACCTTCAAAGAAAATTCCTGCCGAAACTCCAATTTATTCAGGGTGTAGTCCCTGCTGAATGAACTCGATGGGGGTTCTCACTACTCCAAATTCTCATGTTTTGTTGTTGAGTTGACATAACCACTTATCTGCCTCATCACTAAATATAGATTTTTGTGAAATGTTAACCATATCAATGTACCAATTGCAAAATTGCACTCTTTGGAGAAAGTCAGTTTCATGCAATTCTTGCACTACTGTGAAGCGATATGGGTACATTTGCAAATCTTTATGCAGAGTTGCATGGGTGTCACCTTCAGAAAGGCCTATTTGTTGGCGTAGCTGTTGTATTGAAGCTTCAGGTGCATTTCGAATTATCTGTTGTGTTTGAGCAACCACTTCGTCTGTAAGAAAGGTGTTGGATCGCAGGTGTAGGACAAATAGCCACTTCACTTTCTCGAAATCGCCAACGTTTGGACCTTTATTTTTAGGTCTTCTTCAGGGCTACAATAACAACATACGTATGACAAACTTTAAATATACAGGGAAATTAACGTAATTAAAATAATTAAAAAGCATCACCAAACTGGTGCATCTTGCAATTATTAACAAAACAAAACAAAAAACAAAAAAAAAAACATTCAAAAAAAAAAAAAAAACGAATGAACCATTTGACTTGATGGCCATGCATTACTAGGTAATTGATGTATGGCGCGCAATTCAATTACCTAGTGATGCACGGCCATCAAGTCAAATGGTTCATTCGTTTTTTTTTTTTTTTTTTTTTTTTTTTTTTTTTTTTTTTTTAATAATTGCAAGATGCACCAGTTCGGTGATGCTTTTTAATTAATTTTAATTACGTTAATTTACCTGTATATTTAAAGTTTGTCATACGTATGTTGTTATTGTAGCCCTGAGGAAGACCTAAAAATAAAGATCGAAACGTTGGCGATTTCGAGAAAGTGAAGTGGCTATTTGTCCTACACCTGCGATCCAACACCTTTCTAATCATTGATAGGACGCAAAGCGCAATATGATTCATCTGTAAGTTTTTTTGGTAGATCCGCTGCCTGGTCAAACAACACTAGAGCACGCTCCAATGTTTTCTTAAACGAGATATAGTCCACAGTAAAGTTTGGAAATCCTCCATGCTGTTTTGAATGGAATAAACCCATTCGCCGTCCACTTTAATTGCAGTTCGTTAGTAGCTTTTTAGCATAAACATTATATGTTCAAAGTCGAAAGCCATGTTTTCCAAACACAAAACTATTTTTATGGTAATGAAAATTACCCTTTTTAGCAAAAAACCTTCTTGGCAAAGCTACAGCTTAGAAAAATGTGGGAAACGGGAAAGACCACTAAGCCAAAAAGCAAGAACGAGATGGCAACTAATAAGTAAGCTTAAAGCACTCAAAGCTGATTGGGCAATGACAAATAGCGGATCAAGTTACGACGTGCCTTTATAACTCTCTTCTTTTCTATCATAAAAATCATAGCCAACTAAATGATGTTTTAATGAACACCCCGTATTATACAAAGGTAGAAAAAAGCCTATCATGTACAATCAAATTATGGCAATCCTTTTTCCAAAGTTATCTGGAATGTAACCATTATGGTCATAATGTCGCAAAACAGACTTTGTTTGTCAGATCTACAATACGGTTGTCTCTCTTGACTTAAGATACAATATGGCAATTATGTTATGACGAAAAAGGTACTTCCCATATTTTAACAAGTTGAATTGCCATGTTGGTGTTTAGAAATCAAACGTCTCTAGGGTCAATAGAGCAACATTTCGTATTGTAAAATGCCGGCGTTTTACCTCAATTTGATATTATTTTCCTTACTAGGATAAAATACGTCTTAAAAAAAATATTTAAAAAGTTGGCAAAAGGGGTTTATTTTCTCATAAAATTAAAAAAATAAATTATTAAAACAGCAAATCAATTTTAGTGGTAGGCACAGATAGATGTGATGATGCACGAAACTTGAAGAAACATCCCACCTTCTGAGATAATTTGTTTTCAAAAACCTATTTTTAGCAGACCGTATAGTAAATCAGAAGTTATCAAGCAACTGACAGATTAACGTTTATATATTCATACATAATTAAACATACTTTATCGAGGTTGTTTTCGTTATTTATTTGCTTTCAAAATCGTTTGGATTTGTTAGCCTGTTTTAGCCATGCATAAAACTAAATTATTAAGCAATAACCGCAAAATAAATTTTACCAAAATACTGCTAGAATTGCAATTGTGTTAAAACTTTTCAAATAGCAATTTAACTCTAGATAATTTCTCATCATCGTTATTGTCGCACACGTATATATTATTTAAGTGGGTTTTATTCTGCAATCCATTTAAAATTGCCATTAATAAAGCCAATAGCCCTCCTGCAATAATAAAGCGATATATATACAAACTAATTTAATAGTGACATTTAGATGATATATAACTACGAGTCGTATAAAATGGGAAAACTTTATTTCCGAACTATAAACTTAATGCGTCAATATGTTGCATAATGTGAGGAAACGAATTGACGCCATGGAAACTTTTATTTTTATCGCATTTGTACAAAGTAGTTTTGTGGCGTTCGTTGTTCACAAATCTATTCGTATATCTATCAGATGGCGAAGAACAATTTATTGATGTTCGTAAGCTTTCATAACAATATGTTATGTTCGGGAAAATAAAATGTTCTTCACTTCAAAAATCCATGCGCTATACTAACCAAAATTTGGGTTAACATTAAAAAGCAAAAAACATCAGGAAAAATACACTTGAACCAACTATATCAGACTGATTCCTTCAGTATGTTGTTTCAAATTGATTAACCAATGCTGAATCCAGGGTAGCCTAAGTCCATTCCCTTACGTTGTAGTTTACGCAAGTGGCGCCATCGGACGACGACAGGTGATTCCACTAGGGCGTGAGAGATCTCGCATGCCCTAGTGGAAGCACCTGCCGTGGTGCGATGGCGCCACTTGCATACATACACAGTGCCTTGAGCAAGAGAGGAGATCAAGTATTTTTCGAACTCGCTCTAATCAGAGCGAAACCGGTCTATGGTTTCTCTGCCTGATAGAGAAATGAGTTTGATACTATGCCGAACGTTGTCCTAAGACAGTATAATTACGAACCTCGGCCATCTGTCTGTGGGAAGCGACAACTTCGGCAGAAAACTGGCTTGGTTGAAATTTACGTTTGTTAAAAAATTACGGATTATAATTAAAAGACTACAAGAGATTAAAAATAAACTTGAATCGACTATATCAAACTGCTATCGTTGACTGAATTTAAATTTTGATAAAATCTTTTATTTCATCAGTAGTAATTCAGCTGTCATACTGTTGACAAAGATAAAGTTGTTTATGAATTGTATATTCCTTGTACATGTTACAATAAATCGTAGAAAAAAAATATTGTTCCTAACTCGTGCGGAAAGTGTCTTTCCCGCACTCGTCAGCTGCACGAACTCCGCTTTGCGTCGTTCGGACATCGGCAGACATCGTGCGGGAAAATATCACTTTCCGCACTAGTTAGGAAAATAATTATTTTCGCTTGCTGTCCTGGGCAACGCGCGGAAAAGTAAACTCACATTCTGATCTTCAAAAAAGATTAGGGTTACGTTTGTCTAATGAAAGCGTAAAATGCGTCATTATTTGACGTTTGTAGAAAAATAGTAGATTATGTCACTAGGAGTAAAAGTGGGTCTTTTTGTGCTGAGCCCAGAGATTGACGGCCGAAGCGAAGCTGAGCGAAGCACAAAAAGACCTTTTACTCCGAGTAACATATACTATTTTTTTTTCAAGCATGCAATAAATAAGAAATCTATTTAAAAGTGGTTCAGTTTTGCAATTTTCTCTCATCCTCTTTAAGCGGGTCTAGGTACTTGCCCAATTGTGTATATTATTTGTAAAATACATAGAATATGTTAGAATGGTGGTTTTCAATGTTCAATGGTTTTAATGTATTAAATAATAACCAATGATTATGGTAAACTAAGAATTTGTAGCATTATTTTCAATACTAAATTAATAAATGTCACATTGACAGATAAATATGATGACGCGCATGACATTTAACAGACGATTCCAGAATTCGAGAACCTATGCGATTTCGACTAATAACGGTTTCGGATGGTGCTCTTGAGTGCTCTGAGAGTATTTCTGTCCTTTGTTTTTTCAACAAGAATGTAAAGATGGCAATACACTCAGATCGGTTTATCTGGTGTCATCTATTATTAAAATAATTTTGGTGAATGAAAATCGTTTATATATGCGCCACCATGACACTAGCGGTGACTTTTGACTTTACTTTTACTGCCTAGGACTTTTTTGCTACTTTTTTGGTCTCAGGATTTGAAAGCCCACTTTAGGTGTGCGTATGGAGAAAACAAATGACGTACTTTTAGTCCGCTTGAAAAAAAAATAATTTTAATCCTAACTATTACTGCATGTTAGAATTAGTGTTTTTTTTACGAATTGAAGAGAAGGACTCAAAATTAATAAAGCAATTCGACTAAGAAACAGCGAAAATAAACGATAAGAAACCAGTCAAAAGACCCTTCTTTAGTATTCTACCAGGATTATATTCGCTTTACTTTAAGCCACATAAGAAGAAAGGAGGATTTATATTTATCATTTAAGCCTTACTCGGTAATTAAACGGGGATACCTGGTTCTTTATATAGCTAAAAGTAGTTCTGCATAATTAGAGCAAATAAATTTTACGTTTGTGACCAGAATTTAAGTAAAAGTGTCCTTTGAAGTCCCCTCGGCTTTGCTTTCTACATTATTAGACCGCTTGCCGTCCAAAATGGAGTGCCATTTTAGGAAAACATGGATTTGGTCTTACTCCCTTTATGTTCATATTTCAAGACCTAATTTTCTTCTTGTTTTAGCTCAACGGTCCCCACGAGGCCGATTGTTTCACTTTAGGTTTAGAAGTCAGGTAAAGTTACTCTGAAAATTTAATGCCATTTTTGCTTATATATTTTTCATCTTTAACTTTTCATGTTTAAAGAAATCTTGTCAGTAAAAGACAGTCTATTACCTAATTTGCGGCGAAACAAAGGCACGTAAAACATGGGACAAACAAATGAATAACAAATGCCCTTGCACACCCTCTCCGAAGGGTAATGTTTCGTCTCCAAACCATTTGTTATGCAGTCAATGTTTCATCGGATGCTAGTTTACGAAGAAGACAAAAAGGGAACGTCGAGCTATTTCCACAGGTCAGAGACACGACTTTGGCGAATAGAGTTGGAAGTTTTATTCATATTATTGCAAATTAAAACGGACACCTTCGAGATGTTAAAGTTACACAGACAATAGAATATTGTATGAAGGGACAAAAGGGACTACATAAAAAACTGAAATAAGAATGAATATGGCTTTGTAGGAAAATCCATGAAGGCAATGTTATATTTAAATTGTTTTTGTAATTGCTTGTAAGAAGCATTTTATTTATCTGCTATAATTCTACAATAAACGGGCTTTAGACCAAAAAAATTTGGCCATTTTGATTATGGTGGAATAACCGCTTGGAAAGTCAGAGTAAAAATATCCGACGACTCTTTAATAAAGCAAAAATAACCGGCGACTGGGACACTTACAGACAGGCCCTAACTGACTACAACAAGCAGATCAGAGCTGCTAAACGAAAGTCTTGGAGAAGGTTCTGTAGCGGAATTGAAGACCTGCTAACAGCAGCATGAATCCATAAGATTCTCTCCAGGGAGAACAAAACGGTCTGATGGAATCTATACCTCCACTGGTGGTGAAACGTTAGAGATACTGGCAAGCTGCCATTTCCCGGGTAATCGCTGATAAATTTGGAGACTAACACAACCCCTTGGGACGATTTAAATGACTCAACAGGGCAGATTGGGAGCTCTTCACAAAAAGAGTCAGACCAACCTTGCTATAATCCACGATTTTGGCTTTTCAACCATACAAATCCCCTGGGGAGGCTGGAATGTTCCCGACACTATTACAACAGGGTCTGGATCAACTCGCACCTCTATTAACAAAGCTCTTTAGAGCGAGCCTCGCATGGAACTTTAATAAAACTGCTGGACCAGGGTGAGGGTCGTCTACATACCAAAGATGGGATTTAGGGAAAAAGATCCTAAATAGCTCAGGCCAATCAGTCTAACCTCATTCCTGGTGAAAAGCTTGGAAAAGCTACTAGACCTATAATATACTATTTATCGAATCTTCTCAACATTTGCTAAAAGGAGATGGGTATAAAAAAAAAAAAAGGTTTCAGAGGTAGATGACAAAAATAAGTGAATGGGAAATATACATGAAGGAGGGAGAGTTAACAACGTACCCCATTCATACGGAACAGTATGCATGTCAGGCTAACAAATCAACCGAACTATCACTCCACAACCTGGTGGACAAAATCTTAGATACCCTGGATACAAAGGGTGTCGCAGCTGTTTGCTATACTTGGAACTTTTGGGGTTTGTCACTACTAACTCCTCGCCATCACTCTCCAGGTCGAAACTGCTCTCCTCAGGAATGGGCGAAAGTGAGACATTGTATACGTTGTACCTAAGAAAAACTTCATTTTTTTCCGCCTGATTCCACGTTTCTTCTTCTTTAGCAGCGTCCTGAGGGACACCCTGTTGAACCTCAGGTAATTTTTCCAGCAATTCTTTTCGTTTGGCCGTCATAACTTCATCGTCCGCGCCAAACCGTACGTAGTTTCCGATGTGTTAATGCCTGATTGCGGTTCGATATCACCCGTTATTTTGTTGTTAGTTGACTGAGGATGCAGAAACCACCCATCACCAGCCTCCCATTGTTCGATGTTTTGTTTTTCTTTTGCAGATTTTTCCTCCGCACTTTTGAGCACAAAAGTCCCATCAGCCTTGTCCTCCACATTAAAAGTCTTATCCTTTGAATCTTGTCTTTGATTTCTTTTGTCTTTTATTTCAAATGTTCCATCTTTAATACTGAAAGTATTAAATCCTCCATGACAAACGTGCCATCACTCTTCACTGCCTGCTTGGCCTCCACAGCACCTTCATTTTGATTAAAAAATATCATGCTCTGCGGGTTAGCACTGAAACTGTCCAAGAAATCCTCATTTGAGGAATGCTGGGGTTGGACGAAGTTGAAATCCCCCTGCTGGAGTTGAACGACTTCCCCAGAAAGGTATCCCAAATTTCTAGGGAGTAATTCAACGTATTTGCAACCTCAGGGTAGTCGGCTTCCAGAGACGTAATAACGTTATTCTTAACGGTTGCCTTCAAGAGACATAATGTTCGAAGAAAACATGTTCTTTTCTGCCTCATCTTTGACGTCATTGAAGAGTTTGAGGCCTTTAAGAGGCAAAGAGGAGTGCGGCAGGCTCGGTTTTGTGCCAAGTGGAATACTGGTCGCGAAAACGACAGAGTGAGTAAGAAAGTTTGGTTTAGTTTCATCTTGGTGTTGACTTAAGTCAAAGTTCACTCGTGGCGGAGTTGTTGAGCCTTCCTTTGCAGGTGATGGTGCGATTTGTACTTCCAAAAGTGCCACCTCTGCCATAATTTCCTAGGGTGGTTGTTCTGTTTCTTCCTGATTGCCACCACAATCTACTTTTGAATCTTCAGCCGATGACAAAGAGGTGAATTCTGCTATATGAGGTGGTTGAGTAAAAGAGGTTTCAACAGGTTGGTTTTTTGGTATTTTCATATACATCGTAGGGGCCTTTAATAATGCACCTACAGACTCCCTCCTTAGCACCAGTAAAACGAGAAGGGACGAAGCAACAATAGCCAACTGGATTGGCAACATGTTATAATCCAAACTGTTCACTACATCATTAAACGATGACACTGTCATATTCACAACAGCGGAAAGTTGTCCACATGGCGGAGTCCTTTCACCACTCCTGTGGTCCCTACTAGTGGACGACCTTCTGGCTACTTTGGAACTATGGGGAGTACAGATCCAAGCATACACGGACGACATCGTTATCCTTATAATAAGACCAATAAATCTCCAGCACGTTGCAAGAGTTACTGGATGTTGTACACAGCTGGTGTTCAAGAGAAAACCTAGCAATAAACGCTAGGAAAATGGTGATTGTGCCATAACATCCTATCGCAGGAGAACAGCGTCACACTGGTATGGATCCCGAGCCATCGTGGTCACGAAGGCATTGAGAGCGCCGACTCTCTAGCCAGGAGGGCGGCGGGTTCTGCATTGGTAGGCCCGGAGTCGGCACTGGGAGTCCCATACTCTCTGGTCAAGGCTGAACTCCAGAAATGGAGCAATGCCCAGGCCGGTGGGAGAACCTACCCGGACTATCACACACCAAAAATTTTATTACGGGAACAGGGAGGGCAAGAGCCCAAACATTCCTCAGACTAAATAGGAGACAAATTAAAGTGGCCACTGCCCACACATGATATAGCCATCTAAGATTTCACATCCATATCCTCTAACTGTCCGAAGAGACAGAGTGTCGGCTGTGCTTGGAAGACGACGAGACAGTTGAGCACGTCCACGGATTGTCTGAGGGTTTTGAGTGGGACGTCACCGCTTCACATTTTGGCCAGGGCAGTGAATGACGAGTGCGGGATATATCAAATGGAGATGGCGGATCTGAGGTTAAATGAGGATGACAGAATGTACCCGGCTTGGAATCATGATAGATTTTGCGGGGGTGATTTGGAATACGTGGGAGGAGTCTGGGTCGATGCATCGGAGGGTGAGGGAGTGGCCAAGTATGGGTGGGTGGCAACATTTGCACTGACCAATCAGGAAAGAGAGGGAAACGGCAGCAAACAGGACGGGCAACCACGGTGGAATTAGAAATTACGGAATAAGGATCGCGCATGATTTTAGATAGGGGAGAGGCAGGTAGATACAAGGTATACAATGACAACTCACCGAGCATGAGCCTGCTACGTGGGGGTCAAAGTTTGCACAAAAACATAGCGACATTGACAACAGACATAGCTGAAGCATGCCGAAGGAACAGTATATGTATCGACGTGCTCTGGGAGAGTAGAGACTCCACGACCATGAAGAGAGCCCACGACATGGTCTGGAAGGACCTGAGAACGGAGGAGTCCGAACGGTGGTTAAAATGTGGGATAGGGCGGGACATAAAAGGCGCAGAGGGGGCAGGACGTTGGAGAATTGGCAGGCTGAATGGGACAATAGCGTCAAACGTAGAGAATTGTATGAGGTGTGTGGGTAGGTTGGATTA
Organism: Taphrorychus bicolor; assembly: GCA_951812265.1. Taxonomy (NCBI): domain Eukaryota; kingdom Metazoa; phylum Arthropoda; class Insecta; order Coleoptera; family Curculionidae; genus Taphrorychus; species Taphrorychus bicolor. The sequence goes on along the minus strand of OX638298.1, from coordinate 60,273,375 downwards.
AAACGCGTTGATATCGGTTTTAAAGCGACTCAGCTCCTGCTAGGACGTGGAAACCTTGGAGTGTACAGGGTGAGATTCAGGAGAAGGAACTGGCAGGATGGGGGCATCTGTAAGTGTGGGGAAAGGGTGGAAAACACTCAACATATTAAAGAAGTATGCAAAATAGAGGGGAGAGCAAGGCAAAACTTTTGTTTGGCGGTTAGAGATTGTGCAATAGCTCAGGTTGAATGGGGAAATGGACACCGACTTGTTGAGGGAGATTGACCTCATAACATGCGTCGTCGTCCGCCCCCAACGCCAGCCGGGTTTATTTATTTATTTGATTGTTTATTTATTTATTTATTAATTTTTTATAGATGCTAAACTTTTAATGGTTCACGCAGTTAATTACGATATTCAATGGCTTCTGAATTGGGATAGGAATAATGATTTTGTTGATTTGTTGGTTTTCTTTTGCCCAGTTTATTTATTTATTTATTTTTATAGATGGTAAGTTTTTAACGGTTTAATAATCTGAGGATTGTAAAAATAAGGAGAAATTGTCTTCTTCCCCGCTGATGAGGAAACCGCCGGGGGCAAACAGGGCTGGTGGTGGGTGCGTTAACGGTGTGTTCAGGGAAACGTTTAGGCTTTCGGGTGGGTAACAGTCCGTTTGTCTGTTCTGAAACACGATCATTGAGCCTCAAGATGCAAACGCAGTGTCGCCCTAGAGATTCGTTGAGGGTCTGAGCATAAAGCTTGCTGGCAACGCTTCGAGGGAGCCACAGTAGACCGCAGGTCGCGGTGGAGGACTGTACAAGCATGTCCACTCACATTGTATACAATACAATACAATACCCGTTGAAAAGAGACAGAACATAGAGTCTGTTAGTACGCATTATTCTATAGGGCTCCCACTCGTCTGCTCTATAATATATCTATAGTTTTAGGCTTTTTTATAATTTTCTTGTACTTCATGCCCAGCGATTAGTTCTTTTCTTGTAGATGGTTTTGAATTGAATAATATAACAGGAAACTTTAGGATTTAACCTGTAAAAACATATAAGATAAACAGGATAGAAAATATCAATCCCAGACATATCTTATTGTTTTGAATAGCGTTGCTGATGTACTACCTATGCTGATGTACTCACTGAAGGGGGCTTTCAAAAACTAGGGTGTTTATATTTAAACTAAGACGGGATTCAAGTAAACTTCTATTTTTTATGCCTTAAAATTTCCCTAACTACTTTAAGAAAATTACTAATATAAAACCAAACACCGTTATAACAAATGGGTCTTACCTAAGTTAACTGTAGAGGAGGACCGTATCGTGCCAACCAATTAACGTACTTCAGGGCTACTGGGCGTGCTATGCGTACTCGTGGCTTCTTTTAGGACAATAAGGGTAATTCTTCCTTGTACTGGGACGATAACAAATTTTAGAAAACACTTAATGACTCTTCGACGGGTGGCCGTTCGTCTATCTGATGTAACGCCCCCAAAAGAATCAACCCGAACTTCAAATTTTGGAGTCTTGCCTACGTGCAAGCCACCGAACGAATCCTTAAACTAGACTCCTTTCGTGAGTCCCCAAAGCGACTGCTTTTTCTACTTTTAAACAGTAGGCTGGTTCCTTATGGCGGTCGTTTGTCCTTCCGGCGTAATGTCGACCCCCGACAAGCCTCAAGGCGGCTCCACGCACCGACTCCTCGCGAGTCCCCCCAAAACCGGACTTTTATCGTGAGCACCCAGACTAACAATGCCGTTTCTCTCTCAAAAAAGCTCGTGCTAACTTTTCTTTATTGTCAGCACATGTTTCCCAAACGATTGCAATCTTCTTTTACATGACGTCCCTGAGCAATTCTTAAATTTTTGAAATAAAATAATGCCTACTTCCTTTTGGAAAACGGTAAAATAATCCCGGTAAGGTGTCGCCCATAAGGTGTCCCATCATATTTACTGTTACTGATACTAATTACTGGTACGTTTTCCGAAAAAAAAATTAAAGAGAAAAATTCCTATGTCGGCAAGACTGAGCTTTCTAGATCGCGTCCCGCAATGAATAAAAATATTCTATCTTCCTAGTTTATAAAAAATTACTATAACGAAAAGATGACTCTCTCCAAATAAAACCAAAAAAATCTGGTACCTTTAACAACTTTCCCATCTAACCTGACCTAATTGAATTATAAGGCAGTAGTTTATCGATGTTACTTGACCCTGGTCTGTATTAAATTAACCACAAATTAGCATATTTGCTTTCGGTTTCCGCTACCCACTATGTCACGAATAAAAGTGTGTGTTTTTTTCTACTTTATATGACCTTAAAAGTAGCCTACTCTAGCAAATTTGCGACAACGAAAATAACTACAGAAATAACGCAAATAAATGCATAGTACTTCTTACCTAATTTTTAGATAGACCGGGGCCATATCTTGCCACTCAATGAAACGAACCTCGTAGCCTTGGCAAAAGGACTTATGGGATTAAAGGGGTGCTTCCGCCCTTCTCTTTACTTCAAACACTAAACTTGGCTGTAGGCTTCTACTGGTGATCTCGGTTCGTGCTCGGTCGTCCTTTTCGGCATAACGATGTTCCTTTTCAACCCCTATTCATCAGTTTCCCAGAAACCACCCTTCTGACAAGTCCCCAAGATAAAGACTGTTCGCGAGCCCCAAAACTGACTCCTTTTTCTACTTTTAAACCGAGGGCTGCTACTTGATGGTGGTTGTTCATCCTTCCGGCGTAATGTCGACCTCCGACCAGCCCCAACGCGGCTCCCCGCACCGACTCCTCGTGAGTCCCCCAAATACCGGACTCTTCTCGTGAGCACCCAGACTATCACTTCTTTTACTACTCTTAAACAGAGGGCTGGTACCTGATGGTGGTCGTTCGTCCTTCCGGCGTTCGTCCACCGACTCCTCGTGAGTGCCCCCAAAACCGGACTCCCTTCGTGAGCACTCAAACTAACACTGCCGTTTCTCTCTCAAAAACGCTCGTGCTAACTTTTCTTTATTGTCAGCACATTTTTCCATTCAGCAGAACAGCAGTTCAGCACAAAGCATTGCAACCTTCTTTTCCATGACGTCCATGAGCGGTTCGATGTACCCACATGTTGAACAAATGTGCAAGGTTTAATTTTTATATTTGGGTCAACTGGTGCTTGGTCACTAAACCGGTCATCGGCCGACCATTTCTAAGGCAATTTTATGCCTTTTGGCTTCTTTGTGACCATATCGCATACGGACTGGAATTATTATTTCTTAAAGAATCAGTTCAGTTTCTTAAAGATTCAGTCGCAAGTGGGCTCTCAATTTTAAATTCAAATCATCAGTCGGTGTTCTAACGCTCTTATGGTGTTTTCCAGAAATACACCATACGACTCAATTCCAATTAAAAAAAACCACCTATATTTGCCGGGAAGAGAAATTACCGGGGGGGGGGGGGGGGGGGGGCTGATTAATTAGAACTTACCATTTGAAGGAAAATTTACCAAAAATGAAGAAATAACTTACCACTCTTTTAACATCCCAATCTTAAACTCTACGTAGAATCTCCTGTATGTCCCTTTTTTAATTTTTAGAAACCATAATACTGCTGCAATAAGTTTAATGAATTACTAGATAAAATATCTATTTTATTGCCTAAATTTGTGGCTTTTCTGACCAGAAGTATAGCGAAAACTTGAGTTAGCCAAAATGACTACAAAATGACTACAAACTTTAAATTTAAAACTCGAGTTCTACTCAAGTAATTCCATAAACCAGTATATTTTATCTTTCTTCCTAGAACTGTATCAACATGGATAAAAGGAAATATAAATATTCTTCTACTTACTATAGAAAGAGGAAATATCGCGTGGAGGTAAATACAATACTAATTATTATTACTTTTATGTAGGTACTTTCATATTTGTTTTTAAAAATAAGGAGTGAAATATGGTAAAATTGGTTTTTGTAAGGTGTTGCCCACTATTTGTAGCTACATAGCTTTACATTTTACCTCGTTGAGTGCCGCCAGGGGGCGTAATACGACGGCCAAAGTTGCTATTTTTTCGCCACTAATTGGTTTTTATGGCGGAACGGCTGCATTAGCCTCTTCACGATCTTTGAAGCCTCGATGAATATCTGCAACAACCCAGCGGCCATGATTTTTAGACTGTTAAATTTTCTAATTTAGCAGCTATTTGTGAAGTAATAAAATATACATATGCAACTATTGAATATTTCATACTTTTATCGTTAATATAAAAGCATTTTGATACATTGAGTCGGCAGAGGGAGTATTTTCGGAATATATTAACAAAATCAGAAATTGTTTAGTTCAAGGTCAATTATTCTTTATTATTAGTGTAAAATATAGGTTGCAAAATAATGAAAATTACCTTGGCGCTTTGAAATATATTAAGTATCTCCTCTAAATTCACAGTGCATTTGCCTTGGCACTAAGATTTTAGTCCATTATTTGAAGAAATTCCATGTAATCTGCAACCGAACTATTCAGGATATGATATATTTATCCACACAATACAATCAGTCCTGTCATGTCGGCATTTTGAATCTCCATGCACAGTTGGTTTGATGAAAGGAACGCAAGGCAAATCTAGAAATTAGCTCTAAACATCAAAATGTAGCAACATTTTTAGTCATAAAAGCTATTTTTTAGCACCCAAATTTTAGCGATTATATCTATAAAATCTAGCATTCATTGCTGAAATATGGCCAAAATACTGGCCTAAATATTGGTCAGAAAAGCCAAGAAGTGACGAAATAAAAGTTCCCCATTTTTGCAAAGATGCCGTAATAATTTCGTAATAGATTGGCTTTTTTAGCAGCTCTTTTAAACAAACGCTCACCGATTTTAGCAAGGAATACAAAACAATCGCCAAATTATGGCTTAGAAAGCTACTTGGGATGTGTGCTGAAAGACGATTAATATTAAAAAGGAAGATTTCAAAAGTAATGAGGTGGCAAAAATGAGTTATATGTACACTAAGTTAAAGTCGATATTCACATAATCTACGACGACATTTATCACGAGGCAATTCAGCTGGTTTATGGTGGTTTCAAGTAAAATGGAAATAGTTTGTCAAGTGCCACTCACTTTTGCGGGGTTATTTGCTTCTGTGATTCATAGACAAGAATGCCTTGGATGCAAACACGAATCTATTATTTTGAGTGCTTTGCAGGTGAAAGTTTTTGTATAACGAATAGAACGTATATGTCGCATACTTATAAAACCTTGTCTAGAAGCGACCTACATCAGACCACAATAGTCTACGACATCGATGATTTACATAATACCACAAGAAATGTTTTTTTTTCATAAAAATTATTTCCTGAAGAGTTCCCTTAACATTTATGTTTACGAGCATTTTTAAGAGGCATTAAACGTCAGCCTTGAACCCGAGGAAATTGAAAACAATAACTCTTTAGTTTCCTTGACGTAAGCTATGTTTAAATTTCCCTGTTACGTGAATTATAAACTTATCTCGGGGCCTCAGCCGTTAAGCCAAATAAAAAATGAAGTTTTTCCCAGGGCTCATCTCGTTTATTATTTATCGTTATATTTTTGATTTATGTAGGCATCTCAGTTAGTTTAGAAAGGTTGATTAATTTGAAAAAAAATATCTTATAATTTAAAAAAAAAAAATTATCTCAAAATCGCAATCATTATGAAATATTGTCATCTACAAACTCTTTTTGTTCCAGATTAAACAATGTTCAATGACTCGGATTTCACGATCGGCTTGAATTTGAGCAATGCGACCTATCTTGCATCCACCACCGAACCTGGCAACATCACAGATCATCCTCTATCGAACATTTCCTCTATAGATAACCAACAGGAATACATTTTTGACAAATTGTATATACGGGCGATATTCATCGTTCTCTATTCCATTGTGTTCGCATTGTGCTTCTTTGGTAAGTAAATTTATTTTGAGCTTTATCTGATCTAGGGTAATCGAAAACGTTACGATTCGGGGTTGTTTATAGCTATGGTTCGCAGTAATGATTTTTTTTTGTGTTTTACTCTAAATCAAAGAGAGGACTGACGTCCATGGAAAGTGGTGAAACAAGTTATTGTATAAAAACGAAATAAAAACCAAAAAGTGACCATATAAAGTTTTAGTTTTACGCCAGGCGTTCGTAGTTATCATAAAAATATGGGATGGAATTTAGCTCGGAATTTAGACAGTAACTTGAAGTTGGAACAGGACGTCATCTGGTGCTAATGCTAGAAAGTGCACGTGTCGACACAATTTCGTGGGTTTAGTTTTAATAGCCACTTGATAAAGACTACACAAATGGTTTATATTGTAAAGCCATCTTAAAAGTGCAAAAAACATGTCTTTTGTTTGATGGTAAATTACTAACAGAAAAGTAAAGCGATGGCACTCTATTGCTATAACCAAAAATTCAAACATCTTTAACACGGCGCTCTTAATTTAATTTCGTGACGAATTGTTGGTAAAAAAATCAACTTTAAGCAAAGTAATTTTCAGGAGTGCAATTGGAAAAATAAGGTTCTATGTAGGCTTCAGTGTAGGATACTATATGAAATGCTCATTCGATAACACCCTTTCATTTTATCGAAGCTATATGGGTGAAGATTGCGTGTTATGATTTGCAATTGAATTAGCTGAGATGGGAAAGTTTATATCATCGAAATTGAAATATGTTGAACCAATGAATGAAATTGTGACTTTAAAAAATGCCTCCGACACCTTTGTGAGAAGAAATTCACATCCAGTGACATTATTGTGCGGGATCACTGTCATTTCAGCGGTAACTTTGTGGATATGCCCATCAAATGTGTAACTTAAAAATCAACTTGGATGCCGTTTGCACGGTATCCAAGAGATGTAAAGGAAAGAAAAGCGTCGTATACTTCGTGTATAAGTTTGATATCTTTTTGGCGGACTGGTTTCAGCTTAAAGCCTTCATCAGTGCCAAATTCCATATGTCCAGGCAGAGGAGATAAAAGCACATTCAATGGTAGAACAAAAATAGGCACCACCACACACAAATTGGGTAAAACAGCATAAATTGGTGCTTTAATGTTATTTAGTTTTTCTGTGGATGTTCATATGTTGACTGCACCTTCGGGGCTCATAACATAAAGATCTTCAAACATTTTGATAGACCCACATCCTGTTTTTTTAGGACTCTTTATATCTCTATAACAGCTTATATGTCGGTTTGATAAAGATTTACCGGAAGATTTATAAGAAGAGCTAAGGCTAAAAAAGTCGAAATAGTTATTTTCCTAACAAGTGCAGAAAGTGATGTTTTACCGTACGCGACGGCAGTTGCACGAAAGACGCGAAGCGGAGTTCGGGCAAGCAGTCAAGTGTGGAAAAGAGATTTTCCGCAAAAGTTTCCGCAAAGACAATAATACGCGAACTTACGCAATATTAAATCGACATTATATTTAAGTTTAATCACAAAACGGAAGATAACATTATCTCCTTATTATTTGCAACAAACGCAAAAGAACAGTTTTCCGCCTTTTGTAGATTCGCCACTGAAGCCAACTGATTTGCTTCCCCAATATTGTACTTTTGGTGGGAAGTTATGGTGGAGGCCGAAGTGGAATTTGGTTTTGTGCTGCAGCAAGGTAGTTCTGATGTACAAAAAGAAAAACCATAGAAAGTAGAAAGACTTGAACTGGAATTAAAATGCCAGTGGCGCCATCGGACGACACCAGGTGCTTCCACTAGTGCATGCGAGATATCGTGATGTGAAACCAAGCCAGTTTTTGCGAAGTTGTCGCTTCCCACGGAGAGAGATAGCCGAGATTCGTACCTATATTGTCTGGGGACGATGTTCAGCAGAGTATCAAACTCATTTCTTTATCAGGCAGAGTAACCACAGACCGGTTTCGCTCTTATTGGAGCTCATCAGTATGGTATACCTCAAACCTGACAGAATTACTAGTTCGAATGAAACTTGGTCTCCTCTCTTGCTCAAGGCACTGTGTACATATGCAAGTGGCGCCATCGGACGACAGCAGGTGCTTCCACTAGGGCATGCGAGATATCGTAAAGTGAAACCAAGCTCGTTTTCTGCCGAAGCTGTCGCTTCCCACAGACAGATGGCCAAGATTCGTACCTATATTGTCTGGGGACGACGTTCGGGAGAGTATCAAACTCATTTCTCTATCGGGCAGAGTAACCATAGACCGGTTTCGCTCTTACTGGAGCTCATCGGTATGGTATACCTCAAATCTGACAGAAATACGAGTTCGATTGAAACTTGGTCTCCTCTCTTACTCAAGGCACTGTGTACATATGCAAGTGGCGCCACCGCTCGGCAGCACGTGCTTTCACTAGGGCATGCGAGATATTGTGAAGTGAAACCAAGCCAGTTTCTGCCGAAGTTGTCGCTTCCCACAGACAGATGGCCGAGATTAGTACCTATATTGTCTGGGGATGACGTTCAGGAGAGTATCAAACTCATTTTATCAGACAGAATAACCATAGACCGGTTTCGCTCTTATTGGAGTTCATCAGTATGGTAAGTGGCGCCACCGGACGACAACAAGTGTTTCCACTAGTGCACGCGAGATATCGTGAAGTAAAACCAAGTCAGTTTTCTGCCGAAGTTGTCGCTTCCCACAGACAGATGGCCGAGATTCGTACCTATATTCGCCTATACCGGAAAAGTAATTTGCCGCACTAGTGCGGAAAAGTGACTCTTTTTAGCGCAATAGAAAGACTAGCAGAGTAGAAGAAACATTTTGTACTTGTTTTAAATTTTCTCAAAAACCATGGAAAGGCATCTTCGTTGTGATAGTCCTCAATGACCTTTCCATATGACTTATTATTAACATGCATATTGAAAAACCTTATCGTTTACAAAATAAACAGGAAAATGTAAAAATGTCAAAAATTTCAAAAGGGGTTGTAAACATTTTTGCCGAAATCGATTGTCACTCATAGCTTCATATCTAAGTATGACGCTAAAATCCTTCAACACATTAAAAAATAAAAAAAAAAACTATAATAGATTGGACGTTTTGGAGACCCTGGAAATGAGACCTGCATATCTCAGCATGCAATCTGAATAGATACTGCGTATCTTTGGATCGAAGTCTAATTAATTTGTCCATGAAATAACAATTAAATGTTAAATTCTTCCTCAAATTGCTGTCCGTCTCTTTTCATTTTTTCGTTTCAGGATCAATAGGCAGTGGTTGTTCCTCTAAACTTCCTTTCTTAAGTACTTCTGACAACAGACCTATGCTTGGAGGGAGGGAAGGAGGACTCTCGGAAGTTCCTGGGTAGATTCCTAGGCGGATTTTGACCGTAAAACATCCTTCTGTTCTTCCACGATATGTTATTATTGTTATATAAAATCAGTGTGCTTCAAAATCTGCTATAGAAATCAATTCTTTCCAGATCACACCTTCCAATGTTTTGTGTATGGTATAGTAATATTAGTAGAAAATAGAGTAATTTCAGTGACGTCATAACTGTAATATTGACTGAGACAGAGCGCTACGTCAAATCACTGAAGTCTCTCCCCGTCAAACGTGTCGTTGCCAATGACCAATGGCTCTCACTAACGCGATCACTCACCTAGGTAATATGGACAGAGCCAACAAATGTCGATATTTCCTTAAAAATGGTCACGTTTTTTGGACGGAAGTCCGCCATTCTTAAGGTTCCTGTGACGTAACGTTGTCGTCAGCGCACGTCATTTAAGCGTCATAGCAGCTTAAAGCTGGACCGGATATTGATTGTCGATTGTTTTTTGTTCTTGATAAGTTAGAAGTTAAGTTAAAACCTTAAAGTTAAATCAGCAAAGGGCTAGGAGCCCTAGCGCTATAACTAGGAGATGGATATAAGTTTGATATTTGATTGGATTGGATAGATTGGGACAGTGACAATTGTTTTGCAACAATTTCACGTGAGACGTCATGACGTCATCGAGACGTCACTTCCGGCCAACGACCTGAGAGATATGGACAGAGCCAACAAATGCCGATATTAAAAATGGTCCCGTTTTTTGTCCGGAAGTCTGTCATTTTTAAGGTTTAACGTAATATTATCGTCAGAGCACATCAATTAGCGAATCACAGTTTCGAATGATTTTACGTAAGATGTTAGGTGACGTCAGTTCGCTGAAAGTGATGTCGCATTTCTTTGGTACTTAAAAGGGGGGTCAAAATGTAAAACAGCAGGGTCTTTCCAGTTGTAATAAACTTGCTCGTTGATAACGTCTGATACTTTCAAAAATTGTCAATTTTCCAGGGTTCAACTGTTTTTAATGGAAGATTTCAATTTGGTAGTTAAGTACGGGGTGTTCATTATAAAACTTCATCTAGCAGGCTATGAAATTTTGACAGAAAAAGATGACATAATCAAAATAAATGGACTTTTGTTTCTCCATCCTTTTCTTTTGACATTTCACAGCCAACTAGATGAAGTTTTATAATGAACACCCCGTATGTCTGTAGCTCAAAATTCGGAATCTATTAATCTACTACACATTAAAATCAAAATAAAACAATGCGAGCAAAAAACCTCAATCTCATTTTATCGTTAAACTCTGACGCAAAATGTTGTCATCAAATTTGTCATTAAACATCAATTGTCATCCCTCTTCAACGCTGGTGGTCAACGCTATGGGCCACTTTAAATAGATATTCATCTAGTGGGCTGAGGAATTGACAGATTCGTCCTATTCCATCCATGTAAATGTGTCATTTATATGACAATTTCCCAGCTTTCTAGATGAATATCTATTTGAAATGGACTCTAATGGTGGTTAGTATTGGGTAAACACTAGGCGTATACGTCATCGAGTATGCGTTCTTCTCCAACGGGACCTGAACTAGGCACGGTAGTCGCTTTTGCGGAATTTTTTCACCCCTTGGTGTTCTCTTGTTGAGTGCTGCTTAGCAAACAACTTCCTATGTTTAAGTAATTATTTTTACCACCTCAAAGTGTGATTGTTGTGTTACAGAGAAGTCACATGGGCCACCACATTTAATCTTTTGGAAGATACTCGTGTAAATGACATCAATCGTCTTATTATCGGCTTCATCTGAAATCAGATTCCTCAACTTTTCAAGGGGAACACACAACATTTCAAACTTGACCTCTATTATAGTTCATATTTGACTATTATTGGTCATTTTCAATCATTTGTCAACACTTTCAAAAGGACAAGAAAGTAAACAACAAAATGCACAGCTTTGTCTTTGATATTTCGTGCCTGTTTTCATGGCGACCATTGAATGTGTTTTTATCTAAAATGTCTGGACACATAGACCTTTTTTACTAGAAAAAAAGACAACAGACCAACATCCTGGTGGAACAATTTCCTCGAAAGTCAGAGGAAAACGTCCGACGACCCTTTAATAAAGCAAAAATAACCGGCGACTGGGACTCTTATAGACAAGCCCTAACTAACTACAACAAGCAGATCAGGGCTGCTAAAAGAGAGTCTTGGAGAAGGTTCTGTGGCAGGATTGAAGACCTGTCAACAGGAGCCCAAATCCATAAGATTCTCTCCAGGGGGCCGTGTCGGGAGCTTGGATCGATAAAACGGTCCGATGGAACCTCCATTGGTACTGAAACGTCAGAGATACTCGCAAGCTGTCATTGTCCGGGTAGCCGGCTGACAAATTTGAAGACTAACACAAGCCCCTTGGGACGATTTAAACGACCCAACAGGGCAGATTGGAAACTGTTTAAAAAAGTGGTCAAACCAACCCTGATAAAATCCACGATTATGGCTTTTCAACCATACAAATCCCCCGGGGAGGATGGAGTATTGCCGGCACTACTACAACAGGACCTGGATCAACTCGCACCTCTACTAACAAAGCTCTTCAGAGCGAGCCTTGCATGGAACTTTATCCCAAAATCATTATCTGTGGTTAACGTCCTTGTTGCCAATGAATAGGAACAGGTTTACGGGTATAGGACTGAATAAAACCAGCTCTCGTTAAAAAATTGCCGACGTTTCGATTGTATATTACAATCTTCTTCAGGGCTACAAATATAAAAAAGAAAAATTGCACAGCAGGCCTACAGAATAGATGTAAAATTTCTTCCTAATAAATATAAATATAGGCATATAAACATTTAAACAATTATTAACATAACGACAACATTCGAACTATTGTTACGTTATGTATTTTATTTTTGGATTTTGCTGTGTGTTAGGTCTTGATTTGAATTATTTTTTGATTTGATTTGATTTATTTTTCAACCTAGTTATCACAAAACAGGATGTATAGGTATTACGTAACAAACGTACAGTGATAGAGTACAGTAAAAAGCAAAAAGTAAAAATTATGTAGTTAAGAACACACACACTTGTAAAATACTACATCAAACAAACATATGATCCAAAAACTCGTCAACCTTGTAGAATGCACTACTGAGCAGAATATACTTAATTTTATGATAAAATATGTTGTTAGGCAAGTTTCTAATTGCTATTGGAATAGCATTGTAAATCACTGCACCAATGTAATACGGATTTGCTTTATATAGCTCCAACCTGTGAAGAGGATACTGGTAGTTGTTGCCAAATCTGGTCATGTATTGATGATGCAGGTTTAATGTCTAAAAGGATTGATTGTTTGATCTGACAAACTTTATCATTTCAAATATACATGGTAGAGTCATGATATTATTAGATGCGAATACTTGGCGACAGGAGTCAGCGAATTTTAAATTATACATAATTCGAATTGCCCGCTTTTGCATAATAAATGCTCTGAGGATGCTCCCCACAATATCACGGCATATCTCAAGCGTGCCTCAATGGTTGTCAAATAGAAGGTCCTTACAATATTTGAACTGGTGATAACAGGCACTGGCACACCCCTTACAGACATTTTCCACATGTATCTTCCAATTTAGGGACATGTCAATGTGCAGACCTAAAAGTTTAAATGAGTTTACTTGCTCAATTGTTCTCCCATTTAAAGGAATGTATTGACTTTTTTGATAGTGCGCCCCATATGGGTAAAACTGCATAGTATATGTTTTCGTTTGATTCAAGGTTAAGTTATTTTTGCTGAAGTACCTATAGAGGATATTTAAGTTAAGAGTTAGAGAACTATTAGCAAGTATTTCTTGAGAGCTTGAGCTAAGCAGGGTAATGTCATCAGCAAACTCGCAATGAGTAGTTGAAAGGTGATCCGACAGATCATTGACATACAGTAAATATAGAAGGGGACAAAGGACACTCTGTGGAACCCCTATCTTGACCGTCAGTGGCGCACACTCCACTCCTTCACAGGAAACACACTGCATACGGTTGGAGAGATAAGATTTGAGCAAGCCTCCACAATTGCCACGAAGGCCATATAAGTGGATTTTATTTAGGAGCAATATGTGGTCAACGCAATCAAAAGCCTTGGTGAGGTCAACAAAACAAGCCATGACATTGTTATTGTAATCAATTTCCTCATAAATGTTGTTCAGTAAGTAGCACAGGGCTGAGATTGTGGATTTTCCACTTTGAAATCCATGTTGCGTGTTAGATAAAATTTTGTTTGACTCTAGAAATTTTATTATTCGTTGCGACAGAATATTTTCGAATATTTTAGAAAAGCAAGACAGTAAAGAAATTGGACGATAATTGCCAATATCAGTGGTGTTTCCTTTTTTATGCACACATATGACTTGAAGAGGTTATTTGTTCCTTACAGTATTTAATCAGTGGGGTAGAGAATTCATCTGGAGCTGCAGAGTTTGTATTTTTTAAATTTGAAATGACCCTGTCCATTTCACTTTCAGTAACTTCATGTCTTAGAAATGAACGAGGAGTCAAAAAACAGTTTTTATGAGAACAAAAAGCATTGGGGTACCATGTTTTTCTTCAACTTAATGAATAGAAAATGTGTACCACATTTCACAAAAATATCTAGAGCAATAACATCGATATTAATTTAAAAAATAGATCTGAGTGCAGAAAAACAATTTTTATTTTTTTAAGTAAAAACCATGGGTCATTTGAAAAAATCAAGATACCAAATGTGCTTAGAAATGAACGAGGAGTCAAAAAACAATTTTTATGAGAACAAAAAGCATTGGCATACCATGTTTTTCGTCAATTATATTCAAGGCAAAAACCCATACGGACGCCATTGATAAAATTAATAAAACTGTTTGAACATCAAAAAATGCCCCTTAATGAATAAAAAATGTGTACCAAATTTCACAAAAATATCTACGGCAATAACATCGATATTAATTTAAAAAAATTGATCTGAGAGTGCAGAAAAACAATTTTTATCTTTTTAAGCAAAAACCATGGGTCATTTGAAAAAAGCAAGATACCAAATGTGATGAGAAATGAACGAGGAGTCAAAAAACAATTTTTATGAGAACATAGATACAGATAAAGAGAGAGAGAACAAGATATATTGAGTTAGGATTTCTTGGTATTGAGTTTAGTGGAATGTATTGTGCGGCGTTGTAATCAGAAGGATTATAAATGTTCTTATGTAGTGACTTTGGGATAGTAACAAAGTAGGTATTGCACTGATTTGCTATTTCTATAGGATCACTATATACAATCCCATTTAACTCAATTGAGTGCATGCTGGTTTTGTTATGGCATTTAGTAGTGGAGTTTATTATGTTCCACACCGTTTTAGATATGTTTGTAGAAGAAGAGATTTTGTTGTCATAATAAATTTTTTTAGCTGATCGTAAGGTTTTCCTCTATGTGTATTTGTATTTTTTAAAATAGTCAAGAGTTACAATCCCTTTCCTCAGTTGCCCACGTAATATTCGCAATTTTTTTGATGAAATTTTTTTACCCTTAGTCAACCATTGTTTGTATGAATAATAATTTGATGGTTTCATACGTATGAGAGGAAAACATATATTGAAATAGTCACTCATAATTGACATGAATGAAGATATTTTTGAGTTAGAATCAATTTCACAATTATATACAGAATGCCAAGATTCAACAGTTAATAAGTTTTTAAAGTTTTGCTTATTTTTTGCTGTATATGACCTTTTTATAGGTAAATCAAGTTTAGATTCGGGTTTGGTTTGATAAGTTATTTGTTGACAAGTATGATCTGACAAACCACACTCAAAAACCTTTTTATCAACAATTTGTGAATTAAAGTTTGTGCATATATAATCTATTGCCGTTGACGAATTTTTGGATATATGAGTAGGTGCGCTAAATACAGGTACAATGTTAAAAGAATTGAGAATGTCAAATAGTTCCAGTTTAGAAGGAGAATCCGTAAAAGCATTTATGTTGAAATCCACAGTTCCAGGTGCCTGGTAAAGTGATCTATCTGGGCGAGTGGTGACCTATATATGGTTAAGACATCTGTTTTTACATTGTCGACGGTAATTTGAATGCCGGCGCATTCAAAAGCCATTTCAATACTGTACTTCTTTCAGGATTGTAGCGTAAAGTTTAGTGTATCTTTGACAAGAATAAGTGATCCACCATGTTTGTTAAAAGGCCTAGTGTAGGAACACGCCACTTGGTATCCTTTGAACACAATATTTTTAATGTCTAGTTCATTACACCACGTTTCTGTTAAACACATGACATCTATTTGTTCATCACTCAGGAGGACCTCGATTTTTTCAATCTTGTTTTTTACAGATTGTATGTTCAGATGTGCTAATTTGCAGTAGGAGTTGTGGTCAAGCCATTTCTCAAACCCTCAACAAAAAAATCCCCAGCTGAGTCTAAAAACGTCTTGTGTTTGTCGAATTTAAACCTGTTTACGCCGACAAATTTTGGCCAGAATTCCGGATTGTACATATCATCCTTTTTTGTCAGTGGCGCTGTTACCACGAACCTTTTTAGTAAATTGGGCCCTGTTGGAATTTCCCTGACAGTTATGGGAAGTTGCTGAAATCCTTCCTTCTTTTTAATGTATTTGAGTATCATATCTTCCGTGCATTCACGCTTCACCCTGTATACATATAGCCAAGCACGTCTATCTCCTCTTACAAAATCACTATTGTCATCAGGTTGAGCATTGCCTAGCCTCTTTTTAGCTCTAAACCCTCTATTTTTTGGATATACAAATGGGGATTCACAATCGTTGGAATCAGAACCATTTAGTTCAACAGCTGTTTTTGTCCCATTCTCTTTGTTGGGAGGTACTGCCAATTTTAGGAACGTTTATTATTTATATGTTCTTCTCTCTTTTGATAATCAGAAAATGGAGTGCGCTCATTTTGTTTTGACGCATTGAGAACTGCATTTCTATAATTTGCTGAGTTTTTATTTTTATTTGCGGTATCAAAGTACAGATTTTGAGAGTGCTGGGATATCCCGTTCATGCTGGCAACATCGCATAACTGCGAAACATCATTTACCTCAGGTAAGGATCTTGGTATCAGCTTAGGAATGTCTAAATGTGCGTTTTTTTTTGTGCTTTTTGACCCAAAATGTAGTTGGCTGTTTTCAAGGATCTTTAATCTAACTAGCAGCAGCCTGTTGTTTTCCTTTAAGATGTTGTTTTTATCCGTGACTTCCGACACGAATCTTTCTAGATATTCTTGAGGCTCATTATTTCGTTATCACTGGACACACTTACAGTTTGAGGGTTGGCATCGTCCGTATTGTATGTACCATCACAACACTGTATTCGCGTTGAGTCAATAATTTTAGCATATCTGGCTGCACAATTCTTGTGATGAGGTTGATAACAATTTACGCAAAATACTATTGAACATTTTGAGGTTTTATGACATTTGAGAAACACTTTAGATTCGTCTTTTTTGTCGTTTAAATCGCCCTCGCTTTCCGACGCAACATCGCTCGGCGGTGCCATGTTGCCAACTGTTGGCAAAGGTGAAATGTGCTTGCTTTAACCCGCATGTACAAATTAAGAAAAAAAACAATTATTTTTCTACGTCAGTGATGCTCGACAGTCTAAGACTGTGCAACTGCCAGTTTTATACTTCAGTCACAATTGCTCAGTTTTTCAGGAAATGAGTAGTGCGATCTTTGGTGTACTTATAGGGCAGGCATCGACTGATGGGGCAAAAGTTGCTTAAGACGAGCGAATGGCTGTTTTACTTAAGACTTCTTTTATATCTGATTTTGCTTATTGCATGTTTTTGTCGTGTGCCTGTTTCAGTCGAGGTCCAAGCATACGCGGACCACATCGTTATCCTTATAAGAAACTACCCATACCAACAAATATCGAGCACGTTGCAAGGGGTACTCGATGTTGTACACAACTGGTGTTCAAAGGAAGCAATAAACCATAGGAAGACGGTAATTGTGCCATTTACCCGAAGAAAGAGTGTTGGGATATTTACTTGCTTGTGGTACTTGTGGTACTAGTACTGAAGGAAAAATCGTTGAACTGAGCAGAAAATTATCATCATTGGCAACTACTGAACAACTGTTCCTATTAACAGAAACAACTGATTCTTTTAAATTCCTAACACTCTCACGTGAAATAAACAGTTGTTCACTATCTAGTTATCTAGCATGTTCCCTTCCTAAATTCTTTACAAATCTAGTAAAACTATTTGTTGGCAAAGCTTTAGTAAAACCATCTGCTACTTGCAAATCAGTAGAAATATAAAGTCTATTGTATCAGAAACATTATTGGTCACGAACAAAATGATATCATATATCAATATGTTTAGTACCGGGATGAAAAGTGGGATTTTTAATTAGCTTTAGAGCACTTTGATTGTCCAGATACATCTTGGTTGGCACTGTAATTTTTTCGCCGAGGTCCACCATAAGGCTTTTCAATCATATAGCTTCCTTTGCTGCAGTTGAAGCTGCGACATACTCTGCCTCTGTTGTGGATAAGCTAACGCATCTCTGTCGTTGATTCATCTATGTAACAGCGCTCCCATTGATTAAGAAAACATAGCCCGTTGTGGATCGTCTCGTGTCAAAATCTCCTGCATAACCTGAATCACAAAAACCTATTAGTTCACTATTGCACGTGTTGAAATTATAATGAATGCCCAGGTCTGAAGTACCCTTCAAGTATTTTTGAATTTTCTTGACAGCATTCCAATGCGCTGTTGTGGGATTCTGAAGATGCGGACTCACTACTCCCACGGAATACATGATATCTGGTCTTGTAACCTGTCCTACAGCTTCTCTGTAAGGAATGCTGTTCAGTTGATTTCCAAGATCACAATTCAAACTAGAATTTGGATCAGCTGGGATTGCAACAGATCTGGCTTCATGTTGTCCAAACTTTCTGATGATCTGTTCGGTGTACTTCTGTTGATGAATGAAGATTGACCCATCCTTGCATTGCTCAACTTGTGACCTACAAAATATTTAGGATCCTTGATTATGGTAATCTGAAATCTTTCTCTCAATGCTTTTAGAAATGAGTCCATTTCTTCGTAACTGTCTGAAGCATGCTGAGAGCAAGCATGATCATATTCTTTTCATTATTCTTTATGTGGATACAACTGTCTGCATTGCATTGTTGCTTTAAGCCATAGAGAGCTCTCTTCAACTTACACACTCTCAGGAAATATCTTCACTCAGAACACCATCAAGAAAAGCAGTTTTGACATCAAACTGTCTCATCTTCAGGTTGTAGTGTGCTGAAAGAGCAGAAAGCACCCGTATAGTGTCGTAACTTATTGTGGGAAAAAACGTTTCTTGAAAATCAATTCCTTCTTCTTGTGTAAAACCTTTGGCACATAATCGAGCTTTGAGTCTAGGCTTTCCATCTTGGGCTTCTTTGATGCAAAAAACCCATTTTGATCCAATAGTTGTTTTAGTAGGTGGCAAGTCAACTATTTTACAAGCATCGTTGACTTTCAGAGCCTCCAGTTCTTCTTCTATTGCTTCCTTCCATTTCGGTTTTTCAGGGCCATTGACGGCTTTTTCATAGTTCTCAGGCACTTTTATTTCAGTCAGATTCACTTCAGCAAAATGTAAATGAAAATTATCCTGTAAGTAATTAGAAAGGCGTATTTCCTCTCTTCTTCTGAGGTTGTAACATGGTATGTCTTGATCTCCTTTCACTTGTTCGGTCTCTGCATTATCGATCTTCTCTCCTTGATCTCTGAGATCATCATTGCCTTCCACTTCTTGTTTCTCCGCTTTATGACCTTTAATATCAATTGCTATACAGTTTTGTCTGGGCTGTTCAACTTTGTTGTCTTCAGAAAAATTACATGTCGTGAAATCTTCACTTTGTGAGTTACTGGATCATACAATCTGTAATTTGTAGAATCTCCATCATAGCCTACAAAAACTTACCTTACACTCTTTCTGTCCAGCTTAGTTCTTAAGGTGGCAGCTGTTAGCAGATAAGCATCACAGCCAAAGTCCTTGGTATGTTGAAGATTTGGTTTCTTCCCAGTCCACTGTTCGTAAGGAGTGGTCACTGATTATTTTGTGGGCGTTCGATTCAGTACATATATGAAGTATTTACAGCTTCAGTCCAAAGTGCTTTTTATAAGTTTTTATCAAACAATAACGCTCTAGCACTTTCAACTACAGTTCTATTGCCCCTCTCACAGCGTCTATTTTGGTCTGGAGTGTAAATTCCTGTAGTTTCTAGAACTATACTACAGTCTAAAAAATACTGCTTTGAAAGAAAATTTATGTATTCTCGACCATGTCCTCGCGAACTCTTTGAACTTTGTACTCAAATTTGTTATTACACAAGTTTATAAATGTTTTAAAACACTGGTATACTTCACTTTTATGTTTAATAAAGTTTACTGACCTGAATCTAGTACAGTCATCTTTAACTAGCACATAGTATCTGGATCCTCCTATACTCTCTTCGCTCATTGGTCCACAAACATCACTGAATATTAGTTCACCAAGTTTAGTTACATATCGCTCAATTTTTCCAAATTGAAATTTGTGGTGCTGTGACCAGAAATAAATGTTGCAAATTTAGAAAAGGCAGTAAAAGATGTAATTAAAAAACGGCACTCTTTGAGAACATTCGCGTCAATGTACCAAATTAAAAGATCAACTCTTCAGCGCCATATAAAAAAATCAGAGAAAAGAAGGCTATCAATTTTAATTGTGAAAACCCTATAGAATCTGATTCTGGCAATGATTCTGAATACCTCGAAGAAACTCAGTATCATTCAAAATATGCCAGTTTACAAATATTTACGAAAAGTGAAGAAGAACAGTTAAGAGTTATTACATATATTATAAGAGATATTTTAAAATCTTCTGATTTACATTATGGACTGACATACAAACAAATTCAGGTTAGTTCTCTTCTCTAGCTTGCATATCACTTTGCAGTAAGCTTGAAAAACACAAGGCATTCGAAGAGCTGGGATGAAAAGAAAATTGCAGGAATTGAATGGTTAAGAGGTTTTATGAAGCGGCACCCAACCTTAAGTTTGCGTAAACCTGAAAACACAAGCATAGCTCGATTAAGAGGGTTTAATAAAAAAGCTGTAAACCTATTTTATGATAACTACATCACAGTAATAGAAAGATACAAGTTTAAAGCCAAACTTAGACGAAACTGGAGTGACAACTGTTTTAAAGACCCCTAAAGTTGTATCTCAAACAGGAAAGAAGCAAGTAGGACAGATAGCTTGCGCAGAGAGAGGGTCATTAATTACCTTCATTGTTATAATTAATGCTACTGGAACGTGCTACTTTTTTAACTGGAGGACCTGTTGGTAGTCTTGGAATGGCAAACAAAAATGGATGGATTCATTCAAACTTGTTTTTGAATGTCTTAGAACATATTAGATCCAATTCCAACTGTTCACCAGATAGCAAAATATTAATTATCCTGGATAATCATGAATCCCACACATCTCTACTAGCAATCAACTACTGTAGAGAGAATGGAATTGTATTGTTGTCAATACCGCCTCATACAAGCCACAGGCTTCAATCTCTTGATATCTCTGTGTTTGGGCCCTTTAAAACTGCCTGTTCAGTGGTTTTACATGACTGGATGTTGTCTAATTGTTGAAAAATACCTACTTTTACAGACATGGCTCAGATAACCAAAACTTTTACATTAAGTAATATTCAGAAAGGGTTTGAAAAAACAGGAATTTGGCCAGTTGACCGACTGATATTTCAAGAAAAAGAGGAAATTAATGAAATAGGTACGTAGGAATAAATGAAAGTTTAACTAAGCAATAATACATAGTAAATAAAGGTTTTATTTCAGAAAAGGGAAGTAAAGAATCAGAAAAGAAAAATCCCTCTCCATTCCAACTGGAAGAACAAATAAACATACTGAAAGAAACTGAAGAAAATGTAAGCATTAGATATTTAAAAAGGGGTTATCACAAAAAAGTTATGAAACTGTTAGCTCTCAAATTCTTCAAGTCCATACCCGAGTCCATACTTTTCCCCCATTTAATATTACATTAAATGATACTGGAAGTGCCACCAAAAATCAATCAAATCTTCAGTTCTGGAAACCATAAGGCCTCTTCCTAAAACAAAGGCAAAAAATCTTCAAGAGGAAGAAAAACTGGAAGTTCTAAAATGTATACCCCAGAAAAAGAAGCATTGGAAGAGTCTTCACGGCGTAAAGAAGAGAAGATGATAATGGAAGAACAAAGAAAAGAAAACATAAAAATGAAAATCGGTTTAAAAAGAAAGCTGGTGCCAATTCGAAAAACAAAAAGTTGTGGAAACAAGCAGTGAATAATAATCTGCCACAGATGATTGTATTGAAATGGAATCTAGTGATTCCAATATCGATCCGGATGATAAAACGGACGGGAATATTCCAAATCTCTCTGATAGTGACGTCCTACAAATAAATGATTTTGTAATAGTAGCTTTCAAGGCACAGAAGTCAAAAGTTCATTATGTGGGCCGTATTGAAAAGCTAAATGATAACCCAATGTAATAGATTTACATGTAGTGGACAGAATGGACATTATAGGAAGATGCCGCAACCAGTGGTGTGTACTGGAACAGCCAGATCTGCAACTACCATTGCTTTCAAACTTGGTTTTGAAAATTTTAATTTAAGATAATAATAAAATTACGTTTTTTTCTTAAGTATTTTACCTTTGGACCAAGTTTTGGACTAATTTGATTTAGTTTAGTTTTTTTTAGGTTTGGTAAACACCTCTGTTGAATAATTAATATATTGTCACGAAAAAAGGGAAATTGGGAACTATTTATTGTAGAAATTACTATATTTGACTGGGCGTTAATTTACGCTTTAAATCTCTATTCTTTAAATGGGTACCGGGTCGTCGTTACCTCCCCCGAAGGGTCCTATGCTAATTTATTCACTGAATGGGGCTTTCAAAAATATGGGGGGTTCATACTTAAAATAAGAAGATGGGATTCAAGTAAACTTCTATTTTCTGTGCCTTAAAATTACCCTAACTATACTTTAATAAATATTTTAATAAAAACTTTAATATGAAAACAAACAACGTTATAACAAATGGGTCTTACCTAAGTCAAGTGTAGAGGAGGACCGTATCGTGCCAACCAATTTAACGTACTTCAGGGGTACTCCTATGCGTACCCGTGGCTTCTCTTAGGACAACAAGGACTTCTAGGACAACTTTCTTCCTTGTACTCGGACGATAACAAATTTTGGAAAACACTTAATTACTCTTCGACGGGTGGTCGTTCGTCTATCTGACGTAACGCCCCCAAAAGGATCAACCCGAACTTCAAAAAATCTTGGAGTCTTGCCTACGTGCAAGCCACCCAGCAAGTCCTCATCGCTAGCCCAAAAATCCTCGAGCTTACTTCTCTTTTCGTCAGCACTTTTATCCAATACATTGCAACGTTCTTTTCCATGACGTCAATCAACGGTTAGAAGTAGTCATTTGTTGAACAAATTTGCGATCTACTATTTATAAATTTGGGTCAACTATTCCTTGGTTACTAAACCGGTCATCGGCCGACCATTTCTAAGGACGCTGCAATTTTATGTCTTTTTGCTTCTTTGTGACAATATTTTTTTGCTAGTTTATGCCATAATTTACAAAAAAGGTTCAGTATAGAAGATTACCATGAAACTTTCACACAACATCCACATTTTAGATCTATCCCCATTCCTCCCCACCCCATGGCCCATTCCTCCCAACCAATGTGGAGGTTTGGGACAATTTTTACATTTTGAATACTTGAATTATTTAGGAATATATAAGTATTTTCATTATATGTGCACCCACCAAGTAAAAGTAAACCTCCATTAAACGCACATCTAAAATATCAACATCAAATTTCCATTTCTTTGATTCTTAGAGCACTTTTTTTTCAAAGTGTCCCAATCCTGATATGCTTCCCATCATACTCACACTTCTCATTGTCCTTGAAAATGGTAAACCCTTTTTTAGTTACTGCGCCTTCTGAGAACAGATTTTTTCTTAAATCAGGTACAAACCAAACTTCTTGTATTAGGCCTTTGTTCCTCTGTCCATTTATCCACTTTTCAATGTGAATGCTTCCTACTCCATGTACTTTAAGTTCTTTGTTATCTCAGAGCTTAACTGTTAACTTGTTGACTTCATCAAGAGATGTAAACATTGCTTTTTGATGACACATGTGACGACTCGCTCCACTGTCTAAAATCCAAATGTTATTGCCACTGTCATCTATATCCACACATAGGTTATCAACACTGTCTCTTTCTTCTGCATTGAAAGCATTAAATACGCTTTCGCTTCCATTGGTTCCATTTCGGTTTTCATTTCTGTTTCTATCAGAATTCCTACTTTAGAAATACTCTGTGCAATCGAGTCTGTTGGATGTATCTTATACTGATAAAATTTTTCATCTCATTAGTCTCAGTTTTCACGTTGTAAATTGAATCCAACTTATCTACAATCTGCTTACTTGTCTCACAGTTTTCTATTAGAGAAATCTGAGCCAAATTCATTGCTGCAGTGATTATGCACATTGCTTGAGCATCTTTCGTGTTCCAAATCTCTCTATCGGTATCTGCTGTTGGCTGCACGGTTTTTCCAATTGCAATATCATACAATCCTTTTGCACGTAAAGCACACTTAATTTTAAACTTCCATTGCTGAAAGTTTTTACCTTCAAATTTTTTTATCTGGGCTCTATCGCCCACATTGTTACTACTTATCCTGTCTGATTGTGCTTCAGGAAATGGGACCCACCCTCAAACTTGGATTCTTCGTATCGTATCTAAACTTCTTCCTTTAAGTTCACCTCCACAACTCGCAGTATTATTTATATAATTTTTATGTAACTTAGTTCAGTTCATAGTGCACAATACTCTGGGCCCATAACCTGTTGGGATATTTACTTGGTTGTGGCACTAGGACTGAATGAATAAGCGTTGAACTGAGCAGAAAATTATATTATATATCAATCAAAAGTAAAAATTGACAACCATCAAAAATAACAAACTTGTTTTTTTTTCATTGGCAACTACTGAACAACTATTCCTATTAACAGAAACAACTGATTCTTTTAAATTCCTAACAAAAAGCTCAAGAATTCCTCCGACTAAATAGAAGACAAATCAGAATGGTTACTGCACTGTACACAGGATATAGCCTGCTAGGTTCTCACATGTGCAGTGAATCTAACTTTTTTTCTTTTATTGACAGTTACTGATGTCCTCTTTCACCTCCTACAAACCAAAGTTTCATTGGGGTAATAGTTTCGGAGAAAAAACCCTTCAGTTAACGATTTTTAGCCACTTTTAAAAACAACTTAAATTTTCTTTGATGAGACGTATTAAACTGTGAATTACCTTATTCCAATAATAAGCTTACGACATGTACAATATGGTTAAAATCAATTGAGATAAAACGATTATATTATGGCAATTAGTAATACTTATGATGAAAAAAAATATCAGTATTTAAGTGATAAGTATTAAGATAATAATATCATTGTATTGAGAACACCATTAGGAGCTCAAATTGCTAATAAATGACTATTACACCATATAAAATATGACTCACTTATTGGACTAAAATTGTAAATACTCTGTTAGCAAAAACGGTAGTTATAAAGCTATATACCACAGATCTAATAATTTTAGCAGAAACTGCACTTGGACTACTGCTTGGATAAGGTCTAGGAGTACGAGGAGTTGTAGATGTTGTCTCAGAAGACGTACTTTCCGAAGACGATGGCTTGGAAGTCGTAGTTTCTGAAGGCGATGAGGGCGTACTTTCTGAAGGCGTTGGCTTGTAGGACGTAATTTCTGAAGACGTAGTTTCTGAAGGCATAGTTTCTGATGGCGTTGGCTCGAAGGTCGTATATTCTGAAGGCATTGGCTCGGAGAACGTACTTATCACGTCATCATCAACGACTGCTGCATCGACTAAACCGCTCTCTTCGGGTTTCTCTATCAATATATTTCGGACTACAAGATCTTTTTCTGTGAAAAGTGAACAAGAAAGTAGATACGAGTATTGGGTTCGATACTGACTGCAAGATTTTTCAACTTCGGTAATATTAGCGCATTTTTGGTCGGTCTGCACTATGCCATCTGCAATTAATTTTAAAATAGAAAATTAATTAGTAAGTTTTCACTCGGTTTTTCTATACCTCTAATGTATATTAGGCGGAGACAACCTTGTGAGCCGAGAGTGAAGTCTGTGTCACAGAAGCAGCTGGCTTGACGGGCTGCTGATTGAGTAACTGCAAATTATTGTACTTTAAGTCACTATCTAAAAGTCAACATTAATAATCAGGCGCGTTGTCGTAAAAAAAATTATCTAACATTGCTATTTATGGTATAATCATTAACCATGCACTTCATTTATTTAAGTAATACAAATAGGGGGCTTCCCTAGGGGCCTCCAGTGTAAGAAGTTCTGTTGGTGTTGCTTATTTGACGTCCTTGGAGAAGTTTATCCAGGCGTTCACTCTTTTGTTTGCGATTTGGAAAAAAATAGATGTCAACAAGGTTACAAAATGTGGTTCGTTAATTTAAATATTTCAGTAAATGAACGGTGAACTAGAAGTTAAAAGTGTATTTGTGGTGAGAGAACCACATCGGTCCTAATGCCAGAAATGACAGAATAACACATGTCAAAGATGTCATTCTCATCAGCTGTTTCACTCATTATATTTTTGTTGTGGTTGTTTTAAAACAATTGATGGAATACTACTTCAGTAATGTTCTGACTTATGGACCAACAATTTTTATAAAATAAGAAGTATGTAGTATTTCCATTCCAGATTCTGTACTGCAACATTTGCAAGAACCGCGAGGGTATTCCACATGTTTCCAGATGAGCTAGCAACTGTATTGAATTGGACTCAATTAATTGGTGCAATGAGAATATTTTCAACAACTTGATACTTATACAAGATACAAGCATTCAAAGTCTGAAGGCACATCAAAATGGGAGATGATAATTCTTCTTAGAAGAGATGTTCAAACTCCTTTCTTTTATTAAAATAAGGATAAATGTAAGAAAAGAATATTAAAGAGATGTAATGAGAAAGATCATATAGCATGATTTATTTGAATTTACAATGGTATTCCAAGCAAATTGGTATTATAATTTTAAACATGTGATAAACTAAAATCTCTGAGTTGTCAGCAATCAAATCCGATAAGTTTATGAAAAGTTGAAAACATTGAATACCTCCAAAAGCCTTGCATAAGTATCAGTTTACTGTTTAGTTAAGTATCTAAATCTGACAGTCAGTATATATTATTGACCGAGTTATTGGCCTACTGAAAGTTGTAACTTGGGACTAAATATTCAATGTAAGAAGTAATGCAAAGTGTCATTCATTTTATAACACGTAAGTAATATATTAATTAATGTGACACAGTAGGTAGTTCCATTTTCATTATTTATTATTTCAAGCAGTTTGATGGATACGCTAACTCTAATAGGATATGCCACTGGGATCCTGAGTTGAATGTACGTATGGGTGAGTGGTATTATAATACATGATCCACCTACCAAGGACAGTTTAACACTGTTTTCGAGTTCTCATTGAGAAAACAAAGGATGGGAATACTTTCAAAGGGCTCGAGAGCTGCCACCTGAAAACCTTGTAAGTATTATGTGCCCACCTGACCAATATACGCTTGGTGATTGATAATGAGTAACCAAAAATTTAGCAGTGTTCCATACTTGATCATCATGGAGCTTGTATATACCTACATAATTACCTACAATGTTGCATATTACCCAGCATTTTACTCAAAGAGATACCTTTCAAGTGCCTATATGAGTGATAATTTAGGTGGAGCTTCTTATTATTGCCAACTGAGAGTTCGAGTCAGAAATGCCATTTAAGCTGACACGTCTCAGCGAATGCAAATCATCAGCTGAGTCAGTACCTGCTGCTAAAACTCAGGACATTGATGCTGACCTAATCTGTGACACTCAAGGGCCTTCATCCAAAAGAATCACTTAAGGGCCTAATAAATTTGTGGAGGTTGAGAGTAGGTAGTTATCCTTTAGCATCCCAGATTTAACTCGCATGACTGGTATAGAGAGTTTCAGACAACCTCTGACATGCTACTCGATATACATACCACTCATCTTGGGAGTAAATTTTAAGAAAATGTAAGAATGATAAGGAACCCTTGACAGAGTCGTTTCCCTCTCCCTTCCTTCTAGAAAGCTATACAGTCTGAGGGATTGTCAGCATCTGAGCCCAACAAGTTTCACAAAGCTGAGTCCATCAGAGTTGATGTGCATAGAAACCCTGGAGTCTGGAGATATTTAGAAAATGTATAGGTTTTTATGATATGGTCTCTGTTAATTTTTTTTTGTAAATGGAGAATATTACAAGGTTAGAATCTTAAACGCCTTATTATTTTAATGCTTAAAACCTTGAATCCTTAAATTTTAAAATCAAAATGTATTGCTATAATTCATTTTTCTTGATGTTCAGAAGATGTTATCTCTAGTTTGGATATAGAAGCTGTCTATGAAAACAGCCCAATTTCTATTGGTTAGTTCCTCCATGGCAAAGATTAAGTGGGTAATAGTATAGTTATTAAAATATTATTATTGTGTGTGTATGTAGACATACATATTATACGGTCTTACTATATATACCACATAGAACACATATATATCCTATGACTATATACAAAACATCCATTTTGTAGCTAAATATGCCCTGCATATGCAGAAAAGTGATTATATATACTATCTGCATATTCCCGGGATATACTTTTGGCCACTGGGTCCTAATCATGCAGATTATATGCATCTTTGGATACTAGACAATATAAGATTTAGTGTAGATGAATAGTTACCTTAATAAGTTAAACAAAAAAGATATCTAGATAGCCAAGATGCAGCGCATCGTTACACGCGCTGGTGCATTGCGCATTGCACCAGACTTTGGAGACTTTTCCTTGCAGAATATAAATATGGACATAGACTAGACCCAGTTTTAGTTATAAGCTACCTACTGTTATGAATTTGAATAAACTAATTATTTTACCAAATTTCAACCCTTATCAGATATCCTCCTTTTTTAATAGAAAAATTATAGGTATGATTCAATTACTGTATGGTCACGTTGTGTGTTTAGTGATAAAAAAAAAGATAGATTTCCGATACCTACTTGTAAAGCAGAAATTCGGTAAAGTAATAGTTAGGTTACTAAGTTAAACGAAAAATATCCAGTTTTATATGTGGTCAGGAAAAAGTGACCAGTTGTAGTATGCTGTTAAGGTAAGCAAAGCCTCAACGCCTTATGAAATATTTAATATTTTCTATTGGAGACGATTCATTCGTTTGTTGGAGGATGACAGGTACACACAGATAGTTATTCGCTACCGATCAACATTTAATAAGGCATTATTTTCTCTCAAAAATTCATAGCCTTCTAGATGACGTTTTCTAATGAACACACCGTATATAAAACATGCTAAGTAGTTAGTCGTTACTGGTGTTGTGACCTAATTCTAATTCTGATGATTCACGATCAACTATTTATCGTATATTGTAAAGCTATTGAATGCTTAAATAATAATCTAGCTTTATCGCATATCTTTTTTTTCTTGTTGGTTATCAATATTGTAAAATATAACAAAACACTTCAAACAACTCTGTATTTGTTTCAATCAAGTAGTGGTATAAAATAATATGTTTTTGCTACTTGACATTCAAAAGAGACATTAGTGTATTTTGATTTATCTATAGCAGATAGAAAGCATAAAGTTGAAAATAAAAGTGGTTCTTTATTTACATCCACTTTTTACCAATAAAAAAAGCCCCCTCCAAATGTTTATTAAAATATAACCTGCTTCTATTTTAAACAGGATTTTATTGAGATTTGCCATTGCCGTTTTTATTGTGATACCTAAGTGTACGGTATGTTCTAATAATTTTGGCAACTGACGTCAAACTGTCATATTTAATTAACATCTTCCTGATGGAGTTTATTACATCCTAGCCAAATACTTCCAGAATGCTAATAGAAACAATGATCTAATTAATTTATTGTTGATTTTGTTTAGTTTATTCCAGACTAAACAAAAAAAAATTGTTTTGTCTACAGCTGTACAGGGTGTTCCATTTTCGATATCTCTTTTATTATCAGAAATTGAAAGATGCGGTTTTCGCAAACGTTGGCTACTTTTTTTGAGAAATAAAAGATGCCGTCAAAAGATTTTTCTTAGCCCTCTTATTTTTTTGGATACAGGGCGTTTTTTAAAATTTGTCATTTCAGGACTCGCCTTCCATTTCAATTATTTCCAAACGTATCGAGACGATTCAAAAGCATATCGATTGTTGTTTTTTTACGTAGAATCCAGCGGTTTAGAAAGACTTTTTCAAAATATTAAATTTTTTTTAAGATATTAATTAAAGATGTATTTTTTTTAATGGGACACTTTATATATTACTAGACAATCTTGTTTCCCAAGTTTTTACCTTTTTAAGCATATATAATTAGCTATAGAAATTCTCAAAGATAGGCCTAATATTAGAATTTCTTGGAATTGATAGGCATTCAGCTGTTGCAAGAGTAGTATGAATGCACAATAGTATACAGGGTGTCCGTGATAAAATTATATTCATGGGGATTTCGTAAACGGTAAGAGATACAGTTTCAGTTAAATAGGGAAAAAATTGTGCTGTTCCAAGCCCAATCATATGCGATCGGGCTAAATCTAAGATTTGGGTTTTTAGAAAGCCTGCAATAATCTCCCCATCTTGAATCGGATTTTAATAAAATTTGGTAGTTTTGGGTTATCTACTATGACCAATCGATTGAGGTTGACGATATTTTTCTAGACATTTTAGATTTTTTGCAACCATAGTCAACTTTGTTATTTCTTTTTGACGTCATATTGGATTTATACGTCATTCAATAGCACGTAAAAAGACCTTTTCAACCATGTATAATAACCCTATATTGATATGGCGGAAAATTAAATTTATTAAAAAAAAAACAATTTTTCACTTAGCTGGCTGTGGCTGCTAATCAATTATTTTCTTTTATTTTTGTTCAAGCAAGAAAGTCATTTATTAAAATAAAGTTATAAATTAATTATGTACCATATGTATAAAATTTTTGTTATTATGAAAATTAAGTTGAAAAAAGTAGGAACAACAATTATTTATAACTCACAACGATATATGAAATTAAACAAATAACAATCAACAATTAACCGAAATAAAATTAGTTAATAAAGTGTTCAAAAAGACCTCAATTTTTGTTAATACACAATGTACAGGGTGGCCATCGAGAGATGATGCATTACCTTATCTGGAAAACTGTAATTGCTATGGGAAAAATTCAAATACAAAAGTTCCATAACTTAGTAAATAGTTTTTAATTATTTAGTTTTTGTATATACAGGTTGTCCCAATTTTGCGCATTTACTACCAACTTTCTTATTTAAAATTAGACATGACCTTTTTTCTTTCATTAGTCGATTCTATGTTGGATTCTAAGACTTTTCTGTAGTTATCTATATATATCTATCTCTTATAGATTTTGAGATATTTTAAATAATTTTTTTTTTTTAAATTTACAATTGAAACCAGGGCTAGTATTTGCTCTTAGATGCAACAAAAAAACTTTGATTTTTAACTGGTATGTAAACGGTGTTCTATAAATATATAATTTTTGCTCACCTTGCTTTATCAATATACAGGGTGTTCAAAAATTTGACCAAATATTTCGATTTTTGAGGGGCAAAAAGTCAATTTTTTTAAATGGAACGTCCTACATATTACCTCTAATACTGAATAACATATATTTCCTCTACATTTTTTTTATATTTATGACCTATACGAAAAATCAACCGTTTTTGAGTTTTCGATAATTATTTGGGATGGCAAAAATTTTATTAATGCGCCCTAACGTCGAAGGAAGCACAACCTTTTATTGACATATACGCATTTGCTGGAAACACCAAGTAGGCCATGATTATCATTGAGCGGCCATGTAAAACAACAGAGAAGCGGCTCGATATTTTGACAGTTTATCATTTGTCATCATATCATCAATTTGTTATTTTTAAAACCTTGAAAGTGTGTTTAATACTAATAGTATTCTTCTGTGAATTTCAACAGGTAGTAAATTTAATTTACTACTGATTCGATTATAATAAGTTACTTATATTTTATGAATACGAATATTTTTATTTAATTTAAGAAAGTAATATATTAAAAATCTTGCTTTGAGCAGTAACAAATCGGAATGACAATTTATTCTTAATTTAAGATGCAAGTAATGAGTACCAAGTCTTTTATGCAGCTTTTTTTTGTTAAAAATTTTTCACATTTGTTCTCATTATTCTTTGTTTTTCAGTACTCACTTCACACTAATAGTATGATACCTACTAATAAATCAGACATTTACTTTTATCTGAGTAGTAATAAATTAGTAAAGTACCTATTCATACTTGTTCTCACTCTTTTTTGTTTTTAAAGGTCTCAGATTTACATTCTAAAATAATAAAAACTAAGCAGGAAATAAATTTAGTTAATTACTGACTGGAATATAATAAGTTACTTACTTATATTTTATAAATATGAATATTTATATTTAAGAAAGTAATAATTCAAAAGTTTTACTTTGAGCACTAATAAATCGGAACGACAATTTATTTATAACTTCAGCTGCAAGTATGAGTAATAAGTCTTCTGTACCTTTTTTTTGTTAAAAACCCTTTACATTTGTCCTCATAATTCTTTGTTATTCAGCACTCATTTATCACTAGTAGTATCTACTACTAGCGTAGAAACAAATTAGTAAAGTACCTACTCATATTTGTTCTCACTCTTTTTTGTTTTTAAAAGTCGCAGTTTTACATTCTAAAATAATAAAACCTAAGCAGGTAATCAATTTAGTTTATTACTGACTCGAATATAATAAGTTACTTAACGGGTGTTCATTATAAAATTCAAAAGTTTCATTTGAGCAGTAATAAATCGGAATGACAATTAATTTATAACTTCAGCTGCAAGTGTGAGTAATAAGTAAGCTTCGGAAAATATGCACTAAAAAAATTGAAAAATATGCGCATATTTATGCTAACTATTAAACTAAGAAATATGCAGTTTTTTGGTCGAAATATGCCCTAGATATGAATATATGCATATAATATAATAATCAATTCATATTTCCAAGTTTTTTATCTTCATAATAAAATATCGTTTGTTAAAATATATTAATTGTTTAAGTGCTAAACGTTGTCGAAGTCAAAAGTAAACAATATTAATTGCTGGTAAATTATATTATTTAGTATTGTTAGTGTTATTTTATTATTTAGAAAATACAAAATTGTTTACAAAAGAAAAGTACCGGTTAAAACTTGATTATAATAATAGGTTTTTTTAAATTTCCTACTAAGAATTTTCTTAGGGTGTCTCTACAAGTGGAAATTGTTCTTTAATTTCTTGGGCTACCAAATTTAATCCATGGGCCAAATATGTCAAGTGTGTCATGTCATTAAATTTGGGTAAAAACATTTATATATTTATAGCTTTAGAGCAGATTTTATCATATAAGAAGCCCCACCTGACAAAAATTTTTCAAACAGTAACAAAACAGTAAATTTTTTGTCGAACAAATTTTGTTTTATAGCCGGTTAACCAATCAGTGCAGCTTGGCTGGGGCATCAAAGATTGTTAAGAAAATAAAGATATTTTTGCCGCACCTAAATCATCTGTAATATTTTATTTCGAAATTTTATTTACGGGAGACCCGAAAAGTTCTCCACACATGTGAACGAAAAATATTTTTTGGGAAATGGCAAAAAAATGCAAAAATATGTTCGGTAGCTTTGTACGAATTTGTCCATCCATTTTTTTCTGCTGCCTCCTCAAACTGGTCTTTATAGATGCTCCAAGAAGTAGTACAGTCGAAAACTAGAGGCCTAGTAATGTTTAGTCGCTCAGCGATTAAAGTTGGCGCACTGCGACATGTTTCCCAGAATCACCACCGTTCTTCTAACTCCGTCATTTTCATCTCTATCATGTTTGACTTGATCCACGTCTCTTTTGAGCTGATCTACGTCTTGTTTGTCTTCAGTCAGTTTGGTTGAGACAAGTTCTTGCAACGCGCGATTTCCATCCGTTAATGCTTGAAACAGAGGAGCTTGAGTTTTCTTTGTACCTTTGCCTCAAGTTGCCTTTGTTTTTCTTGTTCCTTTTTCTCAAGTTGCCTTTGTTTTTCTTGTTCTTCCAGAAAATTTCTTCGTTCCTTTTTGAACTTCTTCAGCATTTCCATAAGTGCTGCCAGTTGTTCATCCATGATTTTTGTCGTAGGTCGAGTATATGGCATGTGGAAAACACAAAAGTTCTTGTACTGTGCTTACAACGCAAAATTCTACGCGCGCGACGACTTCTTTGTCCGTACAGTCACAAATTTAACGAAAATTATCTCACTTCTGACACCAGTTGTTACGGAATACGGGTTCCAATAATTTATCGTCAATTAACTACACACTTTTATTTACTTTTAACTATTACAACACGATTAAATCACAATTACTTTCTACTAACAATTCGCACTGTTCGCTTGTCCGCTTATATACTGCACTGCACTATCTACTCGATCCATCTCGCGCGTCTCGCTGGTTTATATACCCAGCCTGAACACACTCTCGTACTTTCGAGAACGGAGGCGACTGTTCCCGGTTCTCGTTTAGTCTAGATCGGTTCTCGGGATCGCGGTCGGCGCTCGGCGTTGCGGCTTCGGCTCGAATCTCTGTGGACCGACGGTCGGGCGTAACACTACACTTTATCCAAATCCAAGATTTCTAGTTTTCTCAAATATGTTAAGTTATAGGTGCACAAAGATAATTCACAATTTAAAAACCACGATTGGTTTCGCTAATCGACGGCGCGACGTTTGATGCGTCAGATAAAATGACGGTCTAGTCGCCCGTGCACGTTGTTTCAATGCTACGAGGGTGGACGGTAAATTACTTCATTTTATGGCCTATTTTAAGTATTTTTTAGTGAAAAGTACATCTTTTAGTGAAAAAGACACACTAAAACCTACATTTGTCTCAATACATCCTAATAGAGGGATAATTATTTAAATGAACCAGTGGTAACTACCGATTTCTTGTTTAGGACAGGTTGCCTACGACTTGTTTCTTTTCCACGACAACTCATTATTCACAAGTGAATAAATATTAGCATTAATCTTGAGAATGTACAAGAATAATGTGATTATTATAGTATGGTCGTGGATAAAGTATAGTGTACACTGGCCTAGGACGGTAATGCGACAATTACCATCCCAAACCAGTAATGATGATTGTGGTGATTGTTGGTTATGATGAGCTATACCATAGCAACCATCAATATTTCGCCTAGTGAATAAAGATTTCAGACAGAATAGAATGCATAACGTGAATTAATAATATTCAAGAACATTTCTTAATGTGGTTCAGAAACTCGATTAAAATAAACTAGTATGCCTATCCTTTTTTTTTACTTACATCATATACTTTTAGTTTAGTTTTTTTCACGGGCCAAATCTCAAGAAAACTGTCATTACAATAATGCTTAATTCTAATCCTTACTAATACAAAAGTCCAATGCCACTCACTTAGGAACGAATCAATTAGGGAATTAGTAGCACGAATATACCAACCTTGACACAAATATAGTATTTCCAAAAGAAAGAACTTTCCTAAACCTTTCTTCATTATGATAATTAGTGTACTGTTCACTTTTTGAGCAGTTAATTAGTACTTTTTTCTTTAGTATTAGGCAATCAATGTAGCACTTGGTTTTGGTCTAAAGAGATGTGTATCATAGTGAAGCGACTAATACCAGAAAACGATATTTAGTTATCTTGAACGATGTAAAGACAATATTATTTTATTGATAATAAATGGTTTTTTTTTGACGGGTATTATAATGATTTGTTACTATGTTACAGGTATACTAAAAAAAAGTTTAGAATTAATGCAAAAATGGAGAATGAAAAATAAACCAAAAATTTTTATACCATAATTCATTCATAAACCAAAAATTATTATTTTTTTTTAATTTCTAAATATCTGACCAATTCTCCATTTTTTGTTTAACAGATACCACTATTTAAACACGAGTTTACACATAACTACAAATCTGGACCAGCAAAGTATCTCCATTCCTGTTGGTCGCCTTTTTAGTTTCAAGAATTGAGTTGATAAGCCTAAACAAGTATCCAAAACAATCAATAAATTAATTGATTTTTTTATCTTTTGTAACGCCCTTGAGACATTTTATTTTTGCCACTAGGTATGTAGGTAGGTCCCATATTATTTACTTCATTCTTTATCAATATGTATACTATGGAATTGAAGTCCTCACAGGATTACGTTATCCAAGTTATCTTGTTTTAACTTTCAACAAATACTCGTAAATCAAATAAGACATCGGTGAAATAGATCTCCTACAACCATCTTCATTTCTTCGTAAAATCTAGTAGAGTTCGAAA
Organism: Taphrorychus bicolor; assembly: GCA_951812265.1. NCBI lineage: Eukaryota > Metazoa > Arthropoda > Insecta > Coleoptera > Curculionidae > Taphrorychus > Taphrorychus bicolor. The sequence continues at coordinate 60,237,574 of OX638298.1, read as the reverse complement.
AAAAAATTATCAAATTGCCTGTGAATTGCCAAGAAGAGAAGAGAGAGAAGGGAAGAAAAAGGGAGTGTGATAAAATTACGATAATATTTTATTAAACCATTTTTTTGTGTCAAAAAATTCGTCGCCAAATTGATGATATAATAGTGAACACTAATTTTTTGAAAATAAAGGACCACCCATCATATTTTAAAAGTCATGACAGTATGATGTAGTGGGTGTTCACTAAAAAATTTCATCAAGTGGGCTGTAAAGTATCAAAAAAAAAATGAATTAATAAAAGTTTTTTAACAAAAATTGATCGATTTTTTTTTTCTAATGAACACCTGGTAGTACTCGTATCATATCTAATCAACTATTCGGGGAATCAATTAGCAAATGTGCTAAAACGTTGTTTTCTTATTAACACATTTTGTTCTACTTTCAATAAAGTAGTTCTCTGTTTATAGAGATTATATCTTTTAATTTCTAGGGAGTAACTTTCCTCTTTTGAAAATTTTTAAATATTACCGAATTTCTTATTCTATTACGTATACCAGACAGTCGCCTGTAAGGACTATTCAAAGCAATTATTGTTTTGTGGTTGCTCTCAGCAACCACAAAACAAGCAGTATACTTGTACTTGTCAATTTCGAATTTTTGATTAATGATGTCAATTTTCACTGTAAAATAGCTATTTATGTAACCAGTTACGAAATCCGATTTTGTGCAACGAATGAGTGTTTGCGGGACTAGCGCAGCGAGTTCCTGCAATTTGAATGAGATACACAAAAAAGGCTTTTCGTCACTAGTTACGAAAAGTAAAGTCTCTCGTAACTGCTGATGAAAAGTTCGTTTCACCACCAGTTGCAGGTTTCGGTTATGGCACACCATTGCTACAGTTTTACGGTATTAAGTAGATACAAAGTCGTTTAAAAGTAAATAATAATAACTCTCTCTAAGTAGGTATTTGTAGTCAAAATTTGAAAAAATCTTGTATGAAACACGTGACGAAAAGCCTTTTTTCTAGGACCATGTAAAAATAAAAAACTTTCGTCATACCTTGCCCTAGCCGAAAACGTAACTTTCGTCTCTAGTGAGAGAAAATCTCATAACGTTAACTTTCGTCTCTAGTGACGAAAGTAATGTTGCGAACTCGGGGGTTCAATAATTCCAGTGAAACGATTTAACACGAAAACACTATTTATTTATTTCCACAATTACACACGACTACTAAATAACTCATTACTTAACACTTTATAGCCTTCTATTATCGCTTCGTAACTTTAGCTTACTTATAGGTCGATTAAAATAAGATTATTACTTAACCGCCGCTCTATGCGCCTTTTATATACAATCCTAAAATTACAGAAAAACCGAGAAAGTTCTTTTTAAGAATTCTTGAATAATCTCACATAAAAAAAAACGGTTGTAAACAACTGCCTTCTAGATTAAGCCAGACGAGCAATAAATCACTCGTGTCAGCCATGACGCAGCGCGGATAGGTCGCGAAGCTCCACCAACCAACACGCTCCCATGCGTTGCCCCGCCTCCCATGCGGCGTTGCTGCGAATCGTAACAGTAAGTTGTTCTAATTTCGCCTATATATCGCTAATTAAATGCGACTTAACTGTTCTAATCTTATAAAATACTATGGTGAGTGTCTCGACCGGAGAATTTACAAAGAAGCAAGTTTCTCGGGTAATTGGTCAGGGCATCAAAAAAATAAAACTCTTCAGCAACCAAGCTTTCGGCAATACTTTATTGCCTTCTTCAGGGCTACAAAATTAGGTCTTATGGACGACAGAATTAATGACAATAATGACAATAACTTACTGCTACGTTGTTTCTTGATATCGGTCATTACACTTTCGTAACAGGCTGGCACAACATTGCCGCCGAGGTGTCCCTGTAATCCCTTGGACTACATGGTCAAGGAAATTATGAATAGTTATAAAAAGGTTTAAAATCAATTAAAATCAAACATCACTAACTACGAGCACACACGAAACAAATTGTCAGTATTAGTTAAAATGCTTAAGACTTAAAACTAGGGGGTGTGCTGTTAAAAAGTTAAAAAGTTTGGTTTGTTATATTTCTTTCATCCTTTATTATTTACAACCTGCTGTCAGAACAAAGCACTGCGGGAGAAAATGACACACATCAACTGATTGTGTGAATCGAGCGTATTGTCGACATTGTCTACAATCCACCAAGGAACAATGTCATGTGTCTACAATCATGAAACAAAAAATCTTGAACGTCTGAAACGTATTTTATTGGATAACTCTTATCCCCCCAAACTAATTAATAAGCTTCTCTTTAACACTCCACATTCCCCTGTAAATGAGAACAGCCCAAACCGTGGCATGTTGCCGACCGAAGAGGATCCTAATTCATCTTTACACTTCCATTTCACAAATACGGACCTGAGTGATCTGGTACCTGCCACTAACACAACAGCCACCTCTAAAGTCAAATATTTCTCTTTTCCATATATCAAAGAGATATATAGCAAGGTCAAACGCCTCTTCAACAATGCACCTGAGATAAAATTGGCACCTAAAAATAACTTAACTGTGGGAAACCTTAGTACAAGATTAAAGGACAAGGATGACATACTGAAGTGTGCCGGTGTTGTTTATAGCATTCCATGTGCAGTGTGTCCAGGTATATACATTGGCCAGACTTCCAATCTACTGCAAAATAGCTTCCCATCGGAGTGACTGCAGACTCTCCAAGGCTGGTAGTGCACTCTCTCAGCACTCTATTGATACGGGACACCACATGAAATTCACTGACGTTCGCATTCTAGACAGGGAACAACATTACCACAAAAGACTTTTTCTGGAAATGGTAGAAATAGCTAGCCATGATAAAGCTATCAACAAACGCACAGACATTGAAGACTTAAACAATATCTACTCCAATCTGATACAAATGTGCAAGCCCAGAAATCCTCGCGGGCAAGATGAGGACATTGACGACACCCATGACATTTCTTGGTTTTTTAATTTTCCCACTGGTCGATCCCCACTCCTCATGTTCACCCCAGGGGATGTTTTCCATCACAGGTGTGTCCACATTGCATCTGCTTCTAACCTTACACTTGATTTGGAACTGAAAGCCGAGCGGTCCCGGGGTTTTCTTGTTGTTGTTGTTTATACCTGCGTTCTATAGCATGGATGATCTGTTTGCGTCGTAGCGGGCAGTACCAACGTAGGAAGCGTGCCGCGTGTAGTGTGGGCTATCGGCCTGCGAATGTCCACATTGTTCCTTGGTGGATTGTAGACAATGTTGACAATACGCTCGATTCACACAATCAGTTGATGTGTGTCATTTTCTCTCGCCGTGCTTTGTTCTGACAGCAGGTTGTAAATAATAAAGGATGAAAGAAATATAACAAACCAAACTTTTAAACTTTTTAACAGCACACCCTCTAGTTTTAAGTCTTAAGCATTTTAACTAATACTGACATATTGTTTCGTGTGTGCTCGTAGTTAATGATGTTTGATTTTAATTGATTTTAAACCTTTTTATAACTATTCATAATTTCCTTGACCATGTAGTCCAAGGGATTACAGGGACACCTCGGCGGCAATGTTGTGCCAGCCTGTTACGAAAGTGTAATGACCGATATCATGAAACAACGTAGCAGTAAGTTATTGTCATTGTTGTCATTAATTCTGTCGTCCATAAGACCTAATTTTGTAGCCCTAAAGAAGGCAATAAAGTATTGCCGAAAGCTTGGTAGCTGAAGAGTTTTATTCTTTTGATGCCCTGACCGATTACCCGAGAAACTTGCTTCCTTATAAAATACCATGGAAAATGGTGATATCATACAAAAACATGTATATTTTGCCTGCCCGGGCCTCAGAAACGTGAATCAAAGTGTTGAAATTTGACCAAGGTGACAATCGAGGTGACACGTTGACAATGACGCCCCTTAATTTTTGAAATAAATACTCTATAAAGATTGTTTTTAAAGTTAATGAAGACTTAATGTTAGCATGGTCGAAGAAAAAATATAGTGTTTTACTTGTCAAAAAAAGCATTTTTTATCGCTCTAGAACATTACCAAACTCGGTTTCGCCTCGGTTGGTAAACTGTTCTCTTTCGAGAAAAAATGCTGTTTTCGTCACTCGTTAAGCAATATATTATTTTGTGTATCTCATTCAAATTACGGTAACTCGCTGCGCTCGTCCCACAAACATTTATTCGTTACACAAAATCGGACTTTTCGTAACTGGTTACATAAATAGCTATTTTGATACATTTCTATTATAAACCTACAAAACCGTGCCCTGAGCCGCCACATGGTCCTTCAAGCTGGATTTGATATTTCAGCAAAAACTGATTCAGGAGTCTCTTTGAATGATATTTAATTAATAGGCCCTACTATACAGAATAATTTTTTTCTACTTTTGACATATAAAGTGGCACTTTTCAATACTGATGACAATGACGTAACGCCCCACTTTTCGTAACTAGTTACGAAAAGTAAAATCTTTCGTAACTGGTGATGAAAATACTGATACAAATTGGTCTAAAAGTAAATATTGAAGTTTAATAATGATAACTCTCTCTCTAAGTAGGTATCTGTAGTCAAAATTAGAAAAAATCTTGTATGAAACATGTAACGAAAAACCTTTTTTGTGTGTCTTATTCAAATTTCAGGAACTCGCTGCGCTCGTCCCGCAAACATTCATTCGTTACACAAAATCGGACTTCTCGTAACTGGTTACATAATAGTATATTATACACAAGCATTTAATGAGAGTCGTTATTCTCGAGGGTAACGTTTGAGTCTGGGACACAAGTTGCCCGAGAGAATAACGCTCATTAAATGCGCGTTGAATACTATACTTTATCCATGACCAAGATTCTGGGTTTTCTCAAATATGATAGGTTATAGGTGCCACAAAGATAATTTACAATTTTAAAACCACGACCACGACTGGTTTCGCTATTCAATGGCGCGACGTTTGATGCGTCTTGTCGATAGATGACGGTCTAGTCACCCGCGCATGTCACCGCATGTTCATTTCAATGCTACGAGGGTGGACGGTAAATTACTTCACTTTATGGCCTATTTTAAGTATTTTTCAGTGAAAAGTACATATTTTAGTAAAAAAGAGCTACTGTAACCTACATTTGCCTCAATACATCCTAATAGAAGGATAATTATTTGAATGCACCAGTGGTAACTACCGATTTCATGTTTAGGGCAGTTTACTTTTTGAGTTGTCAGTTGCCTACGACATGTTTCGTTTCCATGACAACACATTATTCACTTGTGAATAATATTCATTATTCACAAGTGAATAATGATTATCGTTAGTCTTGAGAATGTACAAGAATAATGTGATTATTATAGTATGGTCGTGGATAAATAGCTATTATTTTCTATCATTTTGAGGTTTCGCCAGCACAAGTATGTTCTTAATGCAGACTGTCTCAAAATGTATAGACAAGTAAATATTCAACCCCATCAGCGGCATCTTCAAACTATATTGTGGAGGTCAAATCCTCAGGAACCTCTAGAGTCTTATGTGCTAAATACTGTCAGTTACTTCAAGTGCTCCATTTTTAGCTGTGGGATGTTTGCACCAACTTGCTGATTAAAATCAAACAAATCTGCCTATTCTAAGTAAACTCATTAAAGACGATTTTAACGTTGACGATATATTAACAGGTTCTAATACGGTTGAAGAACTTTTAGCTATAAAAGATGGCGTCGTAAATATTTTAAAACAAGGTAAAATTGAACTCCGTAAGTGGAAATCCAACGATGAGTTTTTATAATTAACTCAAACTCAGATAATCATGTCATAGAGTTTTCGGAGAATAAAAAATCTAAAACATTAGGCTTAGCTTGAAACAGTGATATAGATTTATTTCGTTACAATTTTGAGAAATTTTGCTTTACAACTCATAAATATATTACTAAAAGATCAATTTTGTCTTACATTTCCAAAATATTTGACCCACTAGGTTTGATTCGCCCTATAATATTTAAAGCCAAAGCACAGAATAGGCATGTTATTATCTATATTCATATATCGGGTGTCCAGCAGAACCCTGGACATAGGAGATTAACATGGGAAATCGGTTTTTATTTTTTTGCGCCTGTACGGTTGAATTGATTGAAAAACTTTTAAGAGTAAAGTTGTAGAGCTTATGGTTAGCTATCATCCTGGAATTTTTTCAAAACCTCAGTTTTGAAAAAGGTTGTTGAGGTGTTTTTTGGAAAAACGCCTCGAAAAGTGCAAGAATTTGAATTTTGGCGCGTCACCCCCACCATGCATATGCAGTGTCGCCAACATAATAATTTCATATGTCAGAGTCAGAGCCGATTTTCCTTTCTTATTTATTTTGAGGGACTATCGTGTAGTAATTAACGTGATTATGCAGTGAAAATTAACGGAAAACCTGACGATAATGTTCTTAAATCATACGGTAAGTAAAAGTTACGTTTATTATTATCATAATTAGTAAAAGGAAAATCATTCCAATTTGTATATGGCTGGTTGTCTAATTCATTTTAGATTAGCAACAGACAACGGATCGAAGATATGTCTCTTGTCTTTGTTATTGGTAAAGCTAAAAGCTAGGTTAATGTTAAGAATTATTAAGGACGGCGAGTTGGGTGGATACATTTGTTGAGCAAACCAAGAACCAAGCTTGAAATGTGATTGTACTCTACAAATGAGTTATCGTGGAATTGGCGAAAACAAAAAACGGATTGGCGGCTTTTAAAAGAACCATTAAATACATGCTACAAAGAAAGTTCCCCATGTGTTTAACATCAAACACAGAGGTAAACAAGAACAATAAACAAATAAATAAAATACAAGACTAGATGTGGCACATCAGAGAAATTGTTCAAAATGACCACCTTCTGCAGAGGTGCAATATGCAAGCCTCTCTTCAAAATTGCGACATGTATTGTCCAACATCACCACCGTGACTTGACCACAAATTTCTTGAATGGCAAGTTTCAACTCTTGAACATTTGCATATTGTTTATTTCTCTGGTAGAGACGATCTTGAATCAATCCCCAAACAAAAAAATCCCAGGAATTCAAATCTGGAGAGCGAGGTGGCCAATTAATTGCTCCAAACTTTCCGATCCACCTACCACCAAATGTTTCGTTTAAAAAACGTCTATTTTGCAGTGCATTGTGACACGACGCCCCCATCTTGCATGTAAAAAGCCCGTTCTAATGGCTGGATGGCTTCTACAGCAGGAAAAATGTCATTGCGAAGCATATTGCCATATTTGTTGGCGTTCAAACTGCCATCAATGAAAAATGGACCTATAACATGGCGCCCCAAAATGCCGATCCACACGTTTACAGTTGCTCGGCGTTGGTCCCGATTGTCATGCACTATATGTGGGTTTTTTGGAGTGCCCAAATCCGATCATTTTGTTGATTTGAAGAGCCAGTCAATCCAAATGAGCATTCATCCGTGAAACAAATGTTTCTAACAAATCTTGGGGCTGCAATAATTTTTTTCTGTCAGGATTTCACAAAACTCCATTCGGGGGAAAAGGTCGGTCGGTAAGAGTTTTTGATGGTTCTCTTTTTTGTAGCTTTTAAAACCTTCTTTTTGCAGATAATTATGGATGGTCGATCTACTAAGTCCAGTTTCTTGGCCAATCTGCCGAATACTCTTGGAAGGATCATCGTTTACTGTAGCAAGAACAACAAGTTTGCCACATTTTCATCCTCTGGAGCCGTACCAGCTTGAAATCGTGACTTTCGCTCACAGGAACATATCGGGTGAATACTCCCAGTTTCCTCAAAACCAGCAACCACCGCCTGAGGAGAACTGCATGCTGGTATTGGTCGTTCAGGAAACAATGCAACAATGTTGTCTCGAATTTGAGCAAAGGAATTACCAGCCCAGTATTGTTTTAAAACAAGTTTTCTCTCCTTAAAATTCATAACTAATGAAACATTTAAATAATAAAAATAAAATTTTACACTGTATCAACAAAATGGTTCCTAATTTCGATGTTCAATTGTTTTTTGCTGTCAAAGTGAACAAATGAAAATCGAACCTTTAATATCAATAAATACAAGCTTTCTGTATACATTACATTTTTATTTCGGGGAAATTGAGTGTGAAAAAGTGGATGCAACAAGTACCAAAATAAGTATATTTCCATAATCAATCTATGCATAAATTTCTTAACGGAAGAAATTAACAAATAGACATGAAACAGAAATGTAACATAAATTTAAGTAATAACACAGATAACAACAATTATTCCTATAAAACACTATCACCTTTATTAAGATTTGTTGTCACTGAAAATAGTTTTTTTCACAGGCCCTATAATCTCCAGATACATAGATAGAACATGAAAGAAACTGGTCTTAGCAGATCAAACATCCATCGCTATCTGCTTACTGGTCTTGCTTGTTTGCTATAAACATTTGTTCCACCAATGAATGTTAATTTGGATTAATGGGTCCCTCAAATCAACAAAATGAATGAGTTTGGGCTCTCTAAAATCCACATACAGTACAGGACAACTGAGACCAACGTCGAGAAGTTGTTAATGTGTGGAATGGCATTTTGGGGCGCACTGTATTTGGTTTTCCAATGAGACTTTGTCTGTCATAGAAGAATTCAGCACCTAGCAAGGGTTTTTACATGCAGGATGGGGCCTCGCGTCACACAGCACTGCAAAATAGACACTTTTGAAGTAAAACATTTGGAGATAGATGAATTCACCTCAATAACAACAACAACAACGAACACCCTTAATTGGTGACAAGAAACAAATTGTCATGTCATCGTGGTTGTCGTATTGCTAAACTAAAATGAATTTGGCAACCAGCCATACACAAATTGGAATGATTTTCCTTTTACTAATTATGATAATTATAAACGTAACTTTTACTTACCTATAATTTAAGAACATTATCGTCAGGTTTTCAGTTAATTTTCTCTGCATAATCACGTTAATTACTACATGATAGTCCCTCAAAATAAATAAGAAAGGAAAATCGGCTCTGAGTCTGACATAAGAAATTATTATGTTGGCGACACTGCACAAGCATGGTGGGGGTGATGCGCCAAATTCAAATTCTTGCACTTTTCGAGGCGTTTTTCCAAAAAACAGCCAAAACTGTGGCATTGAAAAAATTACAGGATGATAGCTGACCATAAGCTCTACAACTTTACTCTTAAAAGTTTTCCAATCAAATCAACCGTACAGGCGCAAAAAAATAAAAACTGGTTTCCCATGTTAACATCCTATGTCCAGGGTTCTGCTGGATACCCGGTATCACCACGGTATGCACGGATCCTATATAATAGAATAGGAGAATTTATTTTTACACATGTATTGTGTTTTAATTTGTGTACTTTTGTTGGTCGTTTATCTTTGTAATTAGTGTTTTTACCGCCAATGTACATACAATTATTGTATTTTAGCCCTGAAGAAGACCTCAAATAAAGGTTGAAACGTTGGCAATTTCAAAAAAGTGAAGTAGCTTCTTGTCCTACACCTGCTATCCAAACGTTCACATTATAAGTTATACTTTATGTGACGGACTGTGAAAGTTTAAACGCCAAGCTTACACATAAAGTAGCTTATACTCCGAATAATATACAATATTTTATTTTCAAACAATTAATGCATATAATACAGGAAACGTAATTGCTATAATTCCACTCAATTCCATTAAAAAACAACATCTCCTAATTTTAGTTTGTTTTGTATTCATAACTACCGTGTAACACCAGCTGACAATGATGTCTCTAATAGCTATTTATGTAACCAGTTATGAAAAGTCCGATTTTGTGTAACGAATGAATGTTTGCGGGACGAGCGCAGCGAGTTCCTACAATTTGAATAAGACACACAAAAAGGGCTTTTCGTCACGTGTTTCATACAAGATTTTTTCTAATTTTGACTACAAATACCTACTTAGAGAGAGAGAGAGAGTTATTATTATTAAACTTCAATATTCACTTTTAAACCACTTTGTATCTACTTAATACCGTAAAACTGTAGCAACGGTGTGCCACAACCGAAACCTGCAACTGGTGGTGACACGAACTTCCCAGACAGCACCAGTTATTCTGAGAATATTCCGACAATCTTCCATAAGGAACATTCGAATATAAATATTCCAGAAATCTACCACGAATATTCTAAATGATTCTTCCAAAATTGATCAATCCAGGAATATTATTTTTTGAATAATACCAGAATATTCTAGTTAGAATCTATTAGTAATATTCACGATGGAATATTCTGTGGTAAAATATTACTGGAATATTACTATAATATACCAAGTCTTGGGAGAAGTCAAGAATGTAATATATGTTGTAAAAGCTTTAACTTTATTGAATATTTAAAACACTTCCGAATAATTAATTAGGACTTATAGAAACCAACGTAAAGTGCTATCTCCTCAATTAAATGCAACTATCGCTGTTTCCACGTACAAGTAGTGATGGCAAAAAATAAAAAAAGCAATTGTTAATTTGAAATTCGCGCTAAAAATATGCACCAGAAGGCGCTATATACTGAAACCACAGTATAAAGAATAATACATTATACCAGTATCGTCAGTTCGTGTCGGCACTTTTGATATTTCCAAAACTAAAACGTGCCGCGCGCACCTTCACCCGGCAATTTTCTCGAGTAGTTACAGGGGACTTGTATACGGCTCAAGCATAAGCGATGCACTGCCAAAACCAGCCAAAACCGGTTTGGTGGTGCACCGCCGGCGGCCGGGCGGACGGGGCAAGGGGAGGGCAGTTTCAATTTTTTGACCGACTGACGTTACTGATATAATGTATTATTCTGCATACTGTGGTAGCGGGAAGGAGAAAGGAGGCCAGTGCTGTTGAAAGTATGAAAGTTTGAAAAGCTTATTTTGCGGCCATTTTGTGAGATTTTGGGTCTTGTTTTCTTGTTTGCTTCTCGCGAGGTTTCCAGTATTGCTGCGGATTAGCGGATTGTATCAATTTTAATGTGTGATCTGAGTTCTTTCTTATTTAGTTATGGATAAGATTATTCGAGATTTGGTATAAGAACAAAACTCAAATCGGCACGGTTAGGGCGTTAGGGCCACAGGGTGGCGAAATTTTTCCCTCCAAGAAATTCAACGAGGCCGAGGACCGAGGAGTTTCTTAAGATCAGGTAAGTTAAGTACCTATATTTATTTATTTAGCTTCTGTATTGTCTTTTATTTGTTACTTACCTTTAGGTACCTATTGCAAATTACATACAAATTAAGAACCATAACACCATGTCCAAAACTAATAAAACCATAAAAAGGAGTGGAGCTTGGAATTATAAATTTAGAAGACAAAAACATGACCTTTTTAACTCCATTCATAATTCCCTTACCATAACTCCAACCTCTACATCTGTCTCATTGCCAGCATTGCCCACAAATCAAAATAAAACTTCATTATTGCCATGTTCTCATTCATATGACTCGCAGCAATCTGAGCAATCTGATATAATAATTGACCACACACTCCACACAGATTCATCCCAGGAAGCACACTTTCTTTTAGATGAGGTCGAGTCAGACCAATCCTCAGTTCAATCATTGCCAATTGTTAAACCCGAGGCTAAATCTAGTACTTCAAATGAAACTCTTTTAGAAATACCAAAAGAGTTTGATTCAGATGTCGAAGTAAATTCAATTTGTGAAATCCAGCAACCTGAAGTTTCCTTTGAAGGTTTAGAAAATAGTTTTTACGAAGATTTTCATGACAGTAATACCTCGACTAGGAATCGAACTTCAGAGAGCAGAAATTTTCCACAAGATTCAGCAATGCATCTCCGCGAGTGGGCTATCAAATATAAGATCCCCCATAATGCTTTAAAAGATCTGCTTCAACTCTACACTATAGTACTTTAAAATAGCCTACTTTCTAACATTAGTGTTAAAATTAACTTACTTTTAACACTTGTGCCTTATAATGCTATTTTAAATTATTCATTAGCAAACAATTAAAAGTGTTAAAAGTTGAATTTTTAATGCGTCTGTAGAAATTCTTTCTTAATTATCTCAAGTGCTTTGGCACTTTTGGAGGTTATTATAATTTTGAGTTTTCAAATAAAACTTTGACACCGTCTGCATTGTTGATGTTAATATTTCAAAATAACCCAAACCGCCAAAGAAAAAAATACATTTTAGAAGTGGTATTCGTTATTGAAAATATCACTTCAACTTTGGAATCACCCTCGGTATAAGTACCTACTTTTTTATAACAAATTTTTTCCCCATTTCTTTAGGAGCAGTTTGTTGCTTGTACAAACAAATTACAATCAGACAAGTAGAGCTACAAACCGCAGTCCACTTGTCCAAAGCTTCCGAACGAACACGCCGAGTAAGAGTAGTAGACCCCGCCGAGCCGGAAAACCAGCCCCCGCCGAGCCGAAGGACCACTAATAATCTGAATCCGTTGTCCGTTTATCGTTATCCATTATTTTAATAAATCGTATTATTTTCCAATTATGTGTATTTTACTTTACAAGCCTTATATTCCTGTCACATTCCAGGAATATTCTAGGGGTATCTTCATATATATAATACTTCAGTTCACAATTCTTCCTGGAATTGTGAAATACTTCAGTTCACAATTCTTCCTGGAATATTCTAGGAATATTAAAGATTATTCTCAGAATATTCCTCAGAATATTCTGGGAATATCTATATCAATAGCTAAAATTTCAAATTAATTATTCCTGGAATATTCCATTGGAATATTACTAGAATATCGAATATTCCAGATTGAATAATCCTGGATGATTCCCAGAATATGTTTTGCTATCTGGGTTTTCATCACTAGTTACGAAAGATTTTACTTTTCGTAACTAGTTACGAAAAGTAAAACGTTACGTCACTGTCATCAGTATTGAAAAGTGCCACTTTATATGTCAAAATTAGAAAAAGGAAATTTGATGACAAGATATGTTTGTCAGGTTCTCGTTTTTGTGAAGGTGTTTTAAATTAAGTTCGAAGCCGATTAAATAGCAATACGTTAGATATAGAAGAAACAAGTTTAGCAACTACGCCACCGAGAGTAGCTGCAGTGGCGAAATTAGCAGTTTATTTTTCATATTTTCCCTCGAGCGGCGTATAAGTGTTATACGCCGCCGGATTATAACACTTATACGGCGCTCAAAACAGGCGTCAAAAATGTAACACTTATACCTTCATAAAACAGTCATTAAAGTTGTGGTTAAATGACGTTTGAAAATAAAATTAATTGTTTCCTGTTTTTAATAAGTATGAAGTAATAGATATTTATTTTATTAGAGTAAAGTTAAAAGTTAAAGTTTAAACGCCGAGCGTAGCGAGGCGAATTAATTTCACACGAGTCACATAGAGTAGGTTATACTCCGAATAAAATACAATATTTTATTTTCAAACAATTAATTCATATAATACATGAAATGTAACTGCTAATTCCACTCAACCTCATTAAAAAACAACACCTCCTAATTTTAGTTTGCTTTGTATCCATAACTACCGTATAACACCAGCTGACGATGATGTCTCTAAAGTAAATTGGATGACAAGATATGTTTGTCAGGTTTTCGTTTTTGTAAATTGTTTTAAATTAAGTTCGAGGCCGATTAAATAGCAATAAGCCAGATGCAGAAGAAACAAGTTTACCAACTACGCCACCGAGAGTAGCTGCAGTGGCGAAATTAACAGTTTATTTTTCATATTTTCTCTTGAGCGGCGTATAAGTGTTATACGCCGCCGGATTATAACACTTATACGCCGCTCAAAACAGGCGTCAAAAATGTGACACTTATACCTTCATAAAACAGTCACTAAAGTTGTGGTTATATGACGTTTGAAAATAATAGTAGATTATGTCACTAGGAGTAAAAGTGGGTCTTTTCGTGCTGAGCCCAGAGATTGACGGCCGAAGCGAAGCTGAGGCCTGCAACTGGGCGAAGCACAAAAAGACCTTTTACTCCGAGTAACATATACTATTTTTTTTTCAAGCATGCAATAAATAAGAAATCTATTTAAAAGTGGTTCAGTTTTGCAATTTTCTCTCATCCTCTTTAAGCGGGTCTAGGTACTTACCCAATTGTGTATATTATTTGTAAAATACATAGAATATGTTAGAATGGTGATTTTCAATGTTCAATGGTTTTAATGTATTAAATATTAACCAAAGATTATGGTAAACTAAGAATTTGTAGCATTATTTTCAATACTAAATTAATAAATGTCACATTGACAGATAAATATGATGACGCGCATGACATTTAACAGGCGATTTCAGAATTCGAGAACCTATGCGATTTCGACTAATAACGGTTTCGGATGGTACTCTTGAGTGCTCTGAGAGTATTTCTGTCCTTTGTTTTTTCAACAAGAATGTAAAGATGGCAATACACTCAGATCGGTTTATCTGTTGTCATCTATTATTAAAATAATTTTGGTGAATGAAAATCGTTTATATATGGGCCACCATGACACTAGCGGTGACTTTTGACTTTACTTTTACTGCCTAGGACTTTTTTGCTACTTTTTTGGTCTCAGGATTTGAAAGCCCACTTTAGGTGTGCGTATGGAGAAAACAAATGACGTACTTTTAGTCCGCTTGAAAAAAAAAATGTTTTACATCATACGTCCGGTAACGTGTTACAGTAGTCGTTTCTAAATTCCAGACACGGTTAGCGCGTCGTCCGGAAACATCTTACTCTTACTGTAAAACTATATTTACCGGATTTATAATGTAAATAACTACTTCATTCATTTTAAAAGATTTATTTCTCGCCGCGGTAAACGCTTGAACATTTATTCGGATAATGAGACTACTTTTATGGGTGCTAATAACCAGTTGCGTACGTTTTTAACTCATATGCATCATCAATGTGTGTTTACTAAATTTTTTGTTGGCATTTCACTCCTCCTCGTTCCCGACATTTCGGTGGAATATGGGAGTCTGCGATTAAGGCAGCGACGTATCATTTACGACGTATTGTTGGTACTGTATCACTTACTTATGAGGAGTTTAATACTATTATAGTGCAAGTAGCGACTTGATTAAATTCAAGACCTCTCTTATCCATATCCACTGATCCAGACGACTTGAATCCTTTACCCCCGGTCATTTTTTAATTGTTGTCCCACTTCTGGCTATACCAGAACCGGACTTAGAGGAAATGAAGACTGGGAGACTAAATAGGTACCATCATCTTACCCAAATAATCCAACATATTTGGAAACGGTGGTCCCGAGACTACATAACAGAGCTTCAGTGTCATTCTAGGATGGGCGTTGAACGATTTCCAGTTATCGTTGAAGGTTCTAATCGTGGAAGACAAGTTGCCTCCTTTGTTATGGTCCCTTGGACGAGTTCAACACATACATCCGGGTGAAGATGGAATTGTAAGAGTTGTTACTGTCAAAAGGTCCAGAGGTGTATTTAAGCGAGGGGTAAAGCATGTTAATCTTTCGCAAGTTGGTTTGAAAGATGAGCCGTTCAAGTTGGGCGGAATGTTACGTATTCCAGACAGTCACCTGCAAGGACTATTCATCGCAATTTTTTGTTTTGTGGTTGCTATCAGTACTTGTACTTTTCAATTTCGAATTTTTGATTAAATATATCAATTTTCACTGTAAAAAGGTTTTTATGATAAATTTCTATTATAAACCCACAAAGCCATGCCCTGAGCTGTCACATATTCTATGCTCTAAAAATTCCATTTTCCTCTGAAGTTAATCATTTTTGTATTACAATTAAGCTTTTATTACAGTTTAGATAACTCCTAATAAAGTGCCTAAATAGCGATTTTTTCACAGTGACGCTATCATTCACCTATATCACCAAAAATAAAGTTTTAAAGTATTGCATATTTCCAAATGCTTGGTCAAAAATTTTTATTTTTGTCGTTGTTCAAATCAAGTTCAAAATCAAGTTTGGTCTCTTTATTCACACCCTGTATAACTAGAATACTAGCAATACTTGCATTTTTATTTTGTTTTAATGGGCTATGGTAAGCCTAGGTAGAAATGAGGCAAATATGCAATAGAGCTGGAGATTCTTATGGAGTGTGGTAATGTTAGACTCTGATTTATTGGTTGCATACGCAAGAATGTCTATAAACGGGGGTTGAAACACTTGCAACATAATAATAATAACTACCCGTAATTTATCAATTACATATAGAGTGTCCCATTAAAAAAACCTAACTCTTAATTGGCTATCAATACAAAATTCGCAACTGCAACACTAAATACCTATCAAAAATTCTAAAACATTTCTCTTTGTATTTTTTCTATTTCCTATAATAGACGAGATAAAGCGCCAAGTCAAAAGCGATGTTTTTTCAAAATCGACCTGTATAGAGACGCTTTGCTAGAAAACTAATTAAGCTTACCGCGAACTAATGACGTAATAAAATTTACCTTGAAAATCGGACTCGATAATGTGCAATAAGGTTTCATCTATCTATTATGGTTTTGCAAATACTCCATAGATCCATCGAAAAGCGCCGCCCTGTACTTTGTTCAAGTAGGTACTCCGTCTCAAGACCTATATTATATATAATAAGAGTTGTTTTTATTACTTTTAACTTTATCTTGATTTTTTCTAACGCTTGAAGATCAGTAGGTTTATATTAGTTAGAACTGTACTGATTTCACTTCGATAAAGTAAACGTTGCGAGCTGTAGAGTACAGTCTCAGTTCTTTATCATCGTGGTCAAAAAGTTATAATCATCCTACTTATTATTATCGCCACAATGAAAAACAAGTTAAAAGCGGTATTTTTATTGGAAATACTGTATTTTTTTCAAGGTTAGTATATCTATATTATATCGAATCTAGATAATTTTTACCCAGATATGCAAGGTTTTCCGTAACTTCATTGTTGTAATTAGCGTCCTTAAGTTGTAAGTAGTTGGTGAAGTTAGCGGGATTAGGACAAATAATGCACCTCTTCTTTATTCGAAAATGGCCGACGTTTCGACTGTTTATTTAGTCTTCATCAGGGCTAAAACCCAATGAGTTAAATAGTAACAAATCCCTGGGCCCAACATAAAATTGCAAATAATGTTTGTTACATAATGGGACGTTTTTTTTTATAGATGTAATAGATGTATATGATTTTACGTTCCATTATGTAACAAACATGATTTGCAATTTTATGTTGGGCCCAGGGATTTGTTACTATTTAACTCATTGGGTTTTAGCCCTGATGAAGACTAAATAAACAGTCGAAACGTCGGCCATTTTCGAATAAAGAAGAGGTGCATTATTTGTCCTAATCCCGCTAACTTCACCAACTAGTTTTCCATAACTATAGGGATACAACGCGGATGGAAATAGTACTTACATGTAAAAATAAGATCATTGATTAACTTAAAGTAAATATAGCTAGATAAGAAAATACACGCAATTTTCGACACTAGTTGCACAATATACTACTTTCTATTCCTACAGGGATATTTTTTATTTTCTTAGAAGTTAACAAAATGGATAATAAGGCAATTGCAGCTACCTGAATTGCCAGCTATGAGATATGAAATAAACCAATCATTTGGGCAATTCTATTTGTGCCGAACGAACACTGTATTCATGTTGTTAAAAATGGCAATGTTAGTGTCCAACTAATAGCATTTTTTTTTTTGGTAAACCGGGCAGCACTAGTGTTGCACCGTTGTGAATTGTATGTTTTTTTCTGTAGATCGCAGGCAAATGTGTGTATATTGGAAAACTAGTTGGACCAGTTTTGAACTGAGTGCCAACTTTTTGCACGACCTCTTCGAGCTTGTGCCGCACCCGTTACATTGACGCCTAATTCGTGTTCAATTGAGATTGCACCACTTTTCCATGATAGTAGAACTGGTAGATAAATAGTGCAACCCTCATATGAAACGATATTTACCAAAATATAACGTTATAAATTTGACCTGGAGATGTTCCATAACCAATGACCTAGTAGATATAGACAGTCATCAAATACCGATATTTTCCTTAAAAAATGGTGCCTTTTTTGGCAGGAAGTGTGTCATTTTTAAGGGATTCATGACGTAATTGAATTGTCAGAGCACATCGTTAAGGTGCATTTCTAATCAATTTGCAATTGAAGTGAAACTTCGACCCGCTTGTTTGCTCATTGGCTGTCAAATGTTTCCATTTACAATTCAATTCATGCTCAGCACGTGCACGCACGCGTGCCGATGCCGTGAAAATTGATTGCAAGCTTTTGAAATCCGTGCTGACACGAGTTGTCAATAGTTATTAAAACTATAAGTTGAAAGTGTACTACATATAAACCAACTATGAATCACAAAAAAGTAAAGTTAGTCCAGTTAATGCTTCTAATATATCTAGGTATTTTAGTTTTAAGTAACAAATATAAACGAAGAGTCTAAATAATGTTTTGTGGAATAACCTCTTAATGTATATGACAGACAAAAACCAATTTGTGCTTGACATGACATTGAAAATGCATAAATTCCAATCCAGCACGCGTGACGAAGTTTCACTTCAATTGCAAATTGATTAGAAATGCACCTTAAGACGTAAGTCGTCAGGTTACGTCAATTCAAGCGGCATTTTTAAGGTTCCCACTGCTAAAAAGGGGGCCAAAACATTAAAAAAAGAAGCGTATACTGACTCGTTGGCCAAAACTAATAATTTATTACTAGTAAACTTTGATATATTTTCAATTAGTAAATTTTTCTAAGAAAAAAAAGAAAGAGTGTAAAACTCGGGTGGAGTGTCCATATCGTACTAGGCCGCTTAAGCACTCCGCCTTTGGCGTCCTGCTCGAAATTCCGTCGTGTCCGAGTGCAATATTGCCATCACATCCACCTTTGTTAAAACATCACACAACATCACACAAACAAAACGTCATCTAGTTGGCTATGATTTTTTGATAGAAGAGAGTTATAAAAGCACGTCGTAACTTGACTCGCCATTTTTAATTTGTCACTGTCACTTGTTGACAGTTGTCACATACTTATTAGCTATCATTTAGGGCAGCATTAGACAGGTCTGAGCGTATTCCCATCCTTACATTCTTTTCAAGAAAACAAAAGATGAGGATACTTTCAAAACGCTCTGGGGTCGTCCTCGGACATTTAACTTTACAAAAGTTACAAATTAAGAAAATATCGAAGGAAGTAATTCACGACATGCTACGAAATAACAAACAAATTTCATAGGCGGCTAGATGATGGCTTCTAATTAACACATTAGTGCATTATTTTTTTGTACAAATTGTATTGCACGAATTTTAGTGAAATAAAATGTAATAGTGCAAAAAACAAATACTTTTTGCACGCTCCTAGATAAAAGCATATCCAGTAAATTCAACTTAAAACAAAGTTTGAAAGTCTACGCTTGTAGATAAAACATTGTGAGACCCACTTTTAGAAAAGTATCTTTATTGCTTTTGCGGTTTTTTAAAAGAATCGTTCCCCGATCGTTTTTTAATCAAAGCCGCTCTGGCAAAAAGTATTACTTTTTGAACTTGTTTCTTAAATAACTAATAATTTACCATAAGGGTGGATATCATGGCCATATCGCTCGCGGACGGAGCTCAACGAGGCGAGTGCGACCTTAACAATCTGCTCAATTTTTATTTGTTATTTTTTCTACTACTTATTGAAATTATATCAAATTTCAATTTTACTTAATTATTATTTCTGGTCCACCTCCATGTTTAGTTTAATTGGACCTTGATATTGACATTTGTAACAAAAGGAATGGCGTGTTTGTGCCGCACAGACAGAATTGCCTGTGATTTGTCTATTTTATGTCTCATTGTTACGAGCTCAGATAGTACAATTGCCTAAGTATCCATTCTGTAATCTGTTAAAAAACCGAAAATATCCTTGTAGGAATAGAAAAAAGTACACAGGGTTTCCCGTAAGCACATGATCAAAAGGGTAGTACGACATTCTTTAGGTCGAAAGATGACAGATTGACCTGCCACTAGGAAAAAGTGTCTGATTCCGGTGTTATTGATGATCAAAGTTCTTGAAAAAAAAATGTTTTTTGTAATATCTGAAGAACGTTTCGATGGATTTTAATGAAACTTCCTGTGGATTTGTTTCTAAGCAAGACTCATGTTTTGATGAACAACCACATCTAGCCGGCTTCGGCAAGTGGTAAGTTCTTCAGTGTCTCGGTGCAAAAATTACTACAACTTTTAATTTCGCTGTTGGAATCAGTTACTTTTTTTTAATGTGACGCAATGGTGCTTTTTGAGACTTTAGTGCTCTTGGTAAAAACTTGTAACATTCATAGTTTACGCAAAAAGATATTTTCTGTCTTCCTGCTATTTATCATTTTACACATTTATTGCAAATAACGTAGTCACCAGTTAACTTGATAATTATGTTCTCCGTTAGTATATTCGGTGGAATGGAATATAACGAGGACGACACACATGTGTGTATCTATATGGTGCTCGTTTGCTCGTTTTTTCGTGAAACTGGAGATGTTTTATATTCAGTGGAATGTTGTTCCTAGTTGACAAACTTCGCTTATTGAAAAAACCCTGAGGAAGACCTCAATAAAGATCGAAACGTTGGCTCTTTCACAAATGTGAAGTAGTTATTTCTGTCCTACACCCGCTATTTTCACTTCTATCGACCTGATTAAAGGACGCAAAACGTATATGATTCTCTAAGAATTCGAGATAATGTTCACCATTTAAGCGGAGAGGCAGGATATGGATATAAGGACCGGGCAGAATATCTCCGACGATCCCGGCCCACACATTTATTCGAAATTCCAGCTGAAAGTGGTTAATGCATGAGGGTCTTCTTCTGCGTAATGATGGAAAATATGTGAACTAAAAACACCACTTTAAATAAAGTGGCACCTTCAATAAAGTGGCATAATTGAAGTCTTCTGTCAAAGTCGGGTGGTAAAAGCTCCTGAACAAACGTCGCATGATATGGATGAAGGAGGTGCCGTCTTATGATGCGATTAACTGCACTTTTGGTGCGCCAAATTCCAGTGCCAAACGACGAGTACTAATACTTCGATCTTCAGCGACCCTATTTAAAATGTCCTCTTCAACAGCGGCATTAGGCACTTGAGGACGCCCCACACCGTCAATGCCTCCAACACCAAATTGCCCTGTCTCTCGCCAACTCATTTCACCAATTTTGATAATGCGCAGCGTAGACGCGAACACTCTTACGCAAGTTGTCTTCGCAAAACCCTAAGACTTTCACCATGTAATGGTAATTTGTTCATTAGAAAACGACATTAGATTTGTTTGAAACACATTTTTTCAAACTGTCAGACCAACGTCAAAATTTTGATAGTTAACTCATAATTATCAATTTAACTGGTGACTACATTATTTGCAATAAATGTGTAAAATGGTAAATAGCAGTGAGTAAATTAAAGTCGGTCTTTTCGTGCTGAGTCCAGAGATTGAGGGCCGAAGCGAAGCTGAGGCCTGCAACTGGGCGAAGCACAAAAAGACTTTTTACTCCGAGTAACATATACCATTTTTTTTCAAGCATGCAGGAAATAAAAAGTCTATATCAGAGTGATTCAGTTTTGCAATTTTCTCTCATCCTCTTTAAGCGGGTCTAAGAACTTACCCAATTAGAGGTGTATATTATTTGTAAAATAAATAGAATGTGGTAGAACGGTGGTTTTCAATGTTCAATAGTTTTAATGGTATTAAATCATAACCAATCGTTTAGATGGTTTAGGTAAATTATGATAAATTAAAAATTTGTAGCATTACTATCGATACTAAATTAATAAAAATTACATTGACAGATAAATATGATGACGCGCATGACATTTAGCAGACGAACGCACACTTCGAGAACATATGCGATTTCTACGTAAGCCAAGTTCGGTAATTCCATCCGAGCGCTCCAGACACAGACCATCTCCTAAACTCTTAACAAGCTAAAGTGAGATAGACTGATATCCCGAGCGCTCGGGTTATAATTACCGAACTCAACTTAATAACGGTTCCGGGTGGTGCTCTCGAGCGCTCTGAGAGTATTTCCATCCGTCGTTTTTTCAATAAGAATGTAAAGATGGCAATAAACTCAGATCGGTCTATCTGGTGTCATCTAGAGTTCAAATAATTTTGGTGAATGAAAGTCGTTTATATATGCGCCACCATGACAGTAGCGGTGACTTTTGACTTTACTTTTACTGCCTTTGACTTTTTTGCTACTTTTTTGGTCTCAGGATTAGAAAGCCCACTTTAGGTGTGCGTATGGAGAAAACAAATGACGTACTTTTAGTCCGCTTGAAAAATAGTATATTGTTTAAGGAGTGACGAAAATAGCATTTTCTCTCGAAAGAGAACAATTTACCAACCGAGGCGAAGCCGAGTTTGATAATGTTCTCGATCGATAGAAAATGCTTTTTTGACGAGTAAAACACTATACTATTTCTTCGACCATGCTAACATTAAGTCTTCATTAACTTTAAAAACAATCTCTATAGAGCTTTTCTTTCAAGAATTAAGGCGCGTCATTGTCAACCTGACACATCGACTGTTAATGAGTTCAGTTTGGTCAAATTTCAACACTTTTATTAACTTTTCTGAGGCCCGAGCAGGCAAAATATACATGTTTTTGTATGACTTCACCAATTTTCAAGGCGTTTTATAAGATTGGACGAGTTAAATCGCATTTAATTTGGCGATATACAGGCGAAATTAGAATAACTTACTTTCGTCACTAGAGACGAAAGTTAACGTTATGGGATTTTCTCTCACTAGAGACGAAAGTTACGTTTTCGGCTAGGGTTATTTATTTTTACATGGTTGTAGAAAGAAATTTTTTTTTGCGTAAAAACTATGACTGTTACAAAATTTTACCAAGAGCACTAAAATCTCGAAAAAGCACCATTGCGTTCCATTAAAAAAAAAAAACTGATTCCAACAACGAAATAAAAAGTTTTAGTAATTTTTGAACCAAGAAACTGAAGAACTTACCACTTGCCGAAGCCGATAGATATGGTTGTTCATGAAAACATGAGTCTTGCTTAGAAACAAATCCAGAGCAAGTTTCATTAAAATCGATCGAAACGTTCTTCAGATATTACAGAAAACATTTTTTTTTTCAAGAACCCTTACCATCGATAACACCGGAACCAGACACTTTCTTAATGACAGTTAGGTCAAATTATCATCTTTCGACCTAAAGAATGTCGTAGTACCCTTTTGATCATGTGCTTACGGGACACTCTGTATAATGTACACGTTTTATGAGTTTTACTGCCTCACATGTTCGTTAATCCTCTGGGCATAAATAACGTGCATTATGGCACATATTGACATCTAACAGAGCTGCGGGTTTGCTTAACGAATCTTATATCGTTTTTTTATTTGGTTTTAAGTTAATCTTTTAAGTAATTAGACATATAAACAAAGTGAGAAAAAAATCTTTTAACGTTTTGTCGCCAGGATTACTTAACACTCAACAATATGAAAACAAACGATGATTTTGCAAAGTTATGAATACACCACAATTATTTCTTAATCTGCGACTCCAATTAAAAAGCAAATTTTGAAAAAATGTCCGAGATGATTATTTTTATTTAATTCATTAAGATAGAACCATTTTGCAGTTACGCAATCATCACCTTTTCAAGCCGGCCGTTTATGTGACGTAAACGCTTTCACTCCTGGCTCTCAAGGATGTCTCCATCTAAACTACATCAGAGGTACTGCAGCCCAAGCCACGCCAAATGAAGAATCGACTAGCACAGCACAAACCGCGCCAACTGACGAATCGTCTGCTATAACACAAACGACGTTATCTGCAGAGTCGACTACTACAGGGCAAACCACGTCAACTGCAGAATCGACTACTACAGCGAAAACGACGTCATCTGCAGAGTCGACTACTCCGGCGCAAACCACGTCATCTGCCGAGTCGCCTACTACAACACAAACCACGTCATCGGCAGAGTCGACTACTCCGGCGCAAACCACGACAACTGCCCCGTCGACCGCTTCAACACCAACCACGTCAAATGCCGAGTCATCTACTACAACACAAACCACGTCATCTGCAGAGTCGACTACTACAGGGCAAACCACGTCAACTGCAGAATCGACTACTACATCGAAAACGACGTCATCTGCAGAGTTGACTACTCCGGCGCAAACCACGTCATCTGCCGAGTCGCCTACAACAACACAAACCACGTCATCGGCAGAGTCGACTACTCCGGCGCAAACCACGACAACTGCCCCGTCGACCGCTTCAACACCAACCACGTCAACTGCCGAGTCATCTACTACAACACAAACCACGTCATCTGCAAAGTCGACTACTACAGCCCAAACCGCGCCGACTGCTTCGTCGACTACTGCAATACCAACCACGTCTACTGCCCAGTCGACTACTACAAACCACACCACGCCAACTATCCCGTCGACTACTACAACACAAACCACGCCAACTACTGAGTCGACTACTACAACACAATCCACGCCAACTTCCCCGTCGACTAGTACAACACAAACCACGCCAACTACTGAGTCGACTACTACAACACAAACCACACCAACTACTGAGTCGACTACTACAACACAATCCACGCCAACTTCCCAGTCGACTACTACAACACAAACCACGCCAACTACTGAGTCGACTACTACAACACAATCGACGCCAACTTCCCAGTCGACTACTACAACACCGACCACGTCAACTGCCCAGTCGACTACTACAACCCACACTACGCCAACTTCCCCGTCGACTACTACAACACAAACCACGCCAACTACTGAGTCGACTACTACAACACAATCCACGCCAACTTCCCCGTCGACTACTACAACACAAACCACGCCAACTACTGAGTGGACTACTACAACACAAACCACGCCAACTACTGAGTCGACTACTACAACACAATCCACGCCAACTTCCCCGTCGACTACTACAACACAAACCACGCCAACT
This sequence comes from Taphrorychus bicolor, assembly GCA_951812265.1. Lineage (NCBI taxonomy): Eukaryota > Metazoa > Arthropoda > Insecta > Coleoptera > Curculionidae > Taphrorychus > Taphrorychus bicolor. Next base: position 60,212,655 of record OX638298.1, on the reverse strand, counting down.
ACTGAGTCGACTACTACAACACAATCCACGCCAACTTCCCAGTCGACTACTACAACACAAACCACGTCAACTTCCCTGTCGACTACTACAACACAAACCACGCCAACTACTGAGTGGACTACTACAACACAAACCACGCCAACTACTGAGTCGACTACTACAACACAATCCACGCCAACTTCCCCGTCGACTACTACAACACAAACCACGCCAACTACTGAGTCGACTACTACAACACAATCCACGCCAACTTCCCAGTCGACTACTACAACACAAACCACGCCAACTACTGAGTCGACTACTACAACACAATCGACGCCAACTTCCCAGTCGACTACTACAACACCGACCACGTCAACTGCCCAGTCGACTACTACAACCCACACCACGCCAACTTCCCCGTCGACTACTACAACACAAACCACGCCAACTACTGAGTCGACTAGTACAACACAATCCACGCCAACTTCCCCGTCGACTATTACAACACAAACCACGCCAACTACTGAGTCGACTACTACAACACAAACCGCGCCGACTGCTTCGTCGACTACTGCAATACCAACCACGTCTACTGCCCAGTCGACTACTACAAACCACACCACGCCAACTATCCCGTCAACTACTACAACACAAACCACGCCAACTGCTGAGTCGACTACTACAACACAAACCACGCCAACTTCCCAGTCGACTACTACAACACAAACCACGCCTACTGTCCCATCGACTACTACAACACAAACCACGTCAACTTCCCTGTCGACTACTACAACACAAACCACGCCAACTACTGAGTCGACTACTACAACACAATCCACGCCAACTTCCCCGTCGACCAGTACAACACAAACCACGCCACCTACTGAGTCGACTACTACAACACAAACCACGCCAACTACTGAGTCGACTACTACAACACAATCCACGCCAACTTCCCTGTCGACTACTACAACACAAACCACGCCAACTACTGAGTCGACTACTACAACACAATCCACGCCAACTTCCCCGTCGACTACTACAACACAAACCACGCCAACTACTGAGTCGACTACTACAACACAAT